>ML776903.1:510785-523871 GCA_009831015.1 Picea engelmannii | reverse complement strand
ATGGCCTAAAGCCGACATAAATAAAATAACATTACTAATCTAAATTACAACTAATGGCCTAAAGCCGACATAAATAAAATAACATTACTAATCTAATATGCCCCAATTAAGTGGTAATGAGCCAATATTAGGGCTTAACACAGGAGAAACCATTCCAACTGTATTGCCTACTAGTTCATCAGATCAGGTGTGATTGATCCTTTCAGCATAGTTTATATAGCCATCAATTCTAGTTATGTTTAATGTTTATGAATTGTTATGTGATTATTTATTAATTCAGGGTTTGCTATGTGATAATTTATTGAGATATATCATTTGTTTAGTACTTGTCATGTTCTCGCCTTGGATCCACTAATGGTAGATACGAGCCCATTTATATTGAGTGAAATAAACCTTGGCTTCCTGTAGGGATTGATGAAGCGTTAGTTCATGCATCTACTGCTAGGGGTCCTCCTAGAATAAGGCCAATGAACTGAGAACAATTTCCATAAATAGTGTTGTTGTACTATGCCTCCTTTTTTCTAGGCATTGTTCCAGATCATGGAGCATGTACTGTTACCATCCATCCTAATATAAAGATCTTTTGCTATGTTCGTTTCATATTTGTCTTTCCATATCCGTTCCCATAGTTCATTTTTACCTTTGAGTCATCTCATGGATACGACAAATTATTAGTGATCTGTTTTGAGCCATAAAATAAAGGAATTTCATTTGACAAACTTCTACAAGTTTACTCAAATTTCTTTTTGTATCACTTTAGGCTTATTTATTGGGCCTATTTAAGTGAAAACAACTTGTTGTTCATGTTTTCTTACTTGCTTCCCCCAATTTCCAACAATAATAAATAATTGGGTTTTAGATTTCATGACACCCTTCTTCCATTATATAAGGTGTCACGAGTGAAATCATTTTAGGCTTCCACTTAAACTTGGATTTCTCCTTTTGTGAACTAATTTTTGAAAACAAAAGAATGTCGGGTGACCTTGCATGTTGATCATGAAAACCCAAAAAGTGCTTCAACAATACAATTTTCCTCCTTTACACAAAGTCACACGGGGATGATAAGTCTTTGTATGAACACAAAGAGATAAAAAGGAATCAGATCATGGGGAAATACACCCTCTCACTGGATATCCCTTTCTCTTAGCTTCATCCATCATTTCAAAAAATTGAAATCGAAGGTATTACACTAAAGATATCTCAATTTTAGTCTAAAACGTCAATTTTGGGAGTGGTGTTGAGAGCATTACAAATGTTAAGATATCAAAAGGGTAAGGTCAATTTTCTTTGGAGGTGTTCTCCATATGTTTTCCACATCCCACTCTTCCATGTCTTCCACACTCCACATTCTCCTTTCCCTCCACATCCATTTTCTCCACATTCCCTTTCTTCCACATCCCACTCTTCCACATTCCTTTGCATTCCCTTACTCTCCCTTGCATTCTATATTCCTCCCTTTCCCACCTCCACATCCTCCCCACTAGTACACATTTATGCATCCATGGGGACCTCCTCTACGCTCACTCCACTTAAACTCCTCTCTACATACATATCTCCACTCACCCCTGCATCACCCCTATCCCTCTTCCTCCACACCCGTTTTTCCATGCGGGATGCAGAGGTGGCCTCCTCCGTACCTCCACACTTGTTTTCCTCTGAATATGTTTTTATCTATCCTAAATTTTTTTTCCCCTTCCCCTTGCACACATCCCAAGACACATTTCRAAAAACCACAAGCTGACATGTGGCACGTCCAACCAAATTATGACATGTGGATTTATCCTAGCTGGACACTTGGCAAGTATGGTTGGCTAGTGGTGACTGAACAATGACATGGCAAAGTTACTAGGTGGAAATATGGCAACCAAACATTACACTAACAAAAATCTACATACGTTTTCCATGGCTCAATCTCTTCTACCACACTCTATACTAATAAGGAAGCACTTTTCTTTATAAAGAGCTCAATCTGCCCTCCCAAAATGCATGTGGGATAATAGGGCAAATTTTAATCAATAACTCAGATTACACAAGGAAACTAATCGACGATGGCTGAGTCTCCATCTTTAAAAGATCATATCTTGAGCTCCTGGTGTCGATATTGGGTAAAAAAGAGCTCATCAGAAAGATAAGAAGGTGAAGAACACATTGGTTGTCGTTTTAGGGATGAATCTTGCAATATTTTTCTGAAAAATTCAAAGAACATTTGGGTATGTTCCATGAGCATAAACTTGGATTGGTTTGGAACCTTGACTTCTAGAGCTCATAACTCGATATACACGTATCCAAATTTAAAAAACAAGAGCTCATTGGAAATATAAAAGCATGAAGAATGACCTAAGAATGGTTTTCATTGTTGGAATATCAATTATCAAGATCAAAAAATTAAAATGCAGTCATGATTATATATGGAAGCTAGCATTTATTTATTTAGGATAAAAGTTTATTAAATAATATTCATAAAGATCAAAAGCAGACCCCAGTTGGGGGCACAAATTTCTAAGTACACCTTTGACAAGGGACATTTAATAAGGCATTGATTAAGTGGCCTAGTCATTATTTCATAAAGGGATAAGTAAATGACAAATTGGAAAAGGGGCAAAAACCCTAACTTCCAAAGCAACTGCAAGAGGATGGAAAAATCATTACAAAATACGCATTCAATGACATTCACAGGGTTCACTTCCCAGATCTCATGCCTTTCCCAATATTTTAAGTTTGTTACTATGACTTTACCTTCCTAGTTGTTCTTTGCCATTAGGTTTTTCCATGAATGCTCTACCACAAGAAAACCTAAGATTGATCAATTGTTTATTTGTTTTCTTCTAGGCAAATAAAATATGTTTTTGTTGTTTTCAATTTTTTTTGGTGAGGGGTTTGAAAGTTATTTTCCTGATAATCCATAGTTAGTGTCATTTTTGTCATTGACGTTTTGAATCCCAATCGGGATTGATCATCAGGACTAATCGTCAAATGAAAGCTTACTGATATTAGTCAATTAATACTTGAGATGCAAGACAATTTTTAGAAATTAAACATGTCGGCTATCTATAAACCCTAATTTAAGAGCTAAACACAAATAAAAACCAAACCATAATGATTAATAATGACCTAAGCATGGATATCATAACTAAATATAAGTATTGATATGTATATGTATATGTATATGTATGTATGTATGTATGTATGTATGTATGTATGTAAATCTAGGGTTTGAATGATTAATATGTATAGTAGCAAGGTTTTGTATGATTTTAATATGATAGGCTACTTAATAGTGTTGATATATGTAGTAGGGGATTTTTATGCTTTAGGGTTTATAGGATTAGGATTTATATATCATAACTAAATATAAGTATTGATAATAGTATATATATATATACATAAAAAAATCTAGGATTAGAATGATAAAAACTAAGTATTAATATATATAGTAACAAGGTTTTAATATGATTAGGATACATAATATTGTTAATATCATATGATTGGGGTTTTTAATATGATTAGGATACATAATATTGTTAATAAATGTAGATTCTTATGCTTAGGGTTTATAATATTAAGAGTTATATGATTAGGATATATAGAACTTAAGTAATAATATATATAGTAACAATTTTTTATAAATAATATTTGATAGTAGTAATAAGACTGGGTTAGTTATGAACTAATTCAAAAATAAAACAGAAACATGCAAGGAAAAGAAAAGAAAATGGTAGGTGTCATCCCTGATTTGATCTATGAGGGTCCCTTAGTTGGTTGATTAATGGGTGTCAAAAGCTACTTACCTCTAGGCCACCGTCTCTGTTCATATTGTTGGGGTGCTTGATTATTTCTAGAGCTTCTCTTAAGCGTCTTTTGTAGTAGTGATCCTCTTTTGCTAGTATCTTGGTATCCTCAAGGCAAACATGATGTTTGTTTTTAAGGGAGCGTTATGCTAAGGTATAAGTACATGTGCGTTCATTTCTAATATCTGCTTCATGTTCCTTAATCCTTACCTGGAACGATCGCCCAGTTTCACCAATGCAACATTTCCCACATGACCAAGAGACATTGTAGATGCCTTTCCCTTGTTGGTGGTCTATAGGGTCCTTTACAAACTTCATTATTTGTCTTATAATAATTAGGGGTTTGAAGGAGGTCATAATTTCTTTTCTTTTTAAGACCTTTGCAATCTTGTCTGTGACACCCCGAATGTAGGGAATAAAATCCTTTATGTTGGAGGTTTGATCATTATGGGCACAAGTCCTTCTATCCTTCTTATCTATTACCTTTTTGATGTCTCTATCTCTATATCCAATGTTCTTGAAGACCTTAGTTAATTGGTATATTTCCTCTTTAAGATGTTCCATGTCGAAAATTCTTGTTGCCCTTATGGCCATGGTGTTGAGAACCCCCATCTTTTGAGAGGGATGGTGGTGGGATTCAACATGAAGGTATTTTTCTCTTGAACCCCCCACTATGATACCAACAAAACATAAAGCCCAACCTAGGGCTCACCACCAAGGGATTATTACATCACAATGCATCATCTAATTAGAAAAAAGATAGAAAACTAAAATATATGTAGTACCACCCTTCTAACTCAAACTTAGGAAAAAAATACATCAACAAGGGTAATGACATCATCAAACACATTTCCCCCCAAGTCGTTTCAAATATCACAATGTTATATCACCTAACAACATCACACCAAGGCAACATGTATCACCACACTACATCCACATCATAAGTTAATGAAAAAAAAGAAAATGCTAACTCCATCCAACCAACAAGTGTTCCCCCCATCATACATCCAACATAAGGGCCATGTGGAACACCCCATCCTAGTAACCAACCTACATCATGGTATCAACACCCCTCCTAGAAACAAACCAACGTCATGATATAAACACCTATAGTCACTATGATGCTCCGTCGAGAAGAAAACACATGAAGAAACAAACACTTGTGTGTCAAGAGATTGATCCATCAAGCAAGACATGAAAGTAGCACCAAAATCATGATATAAACACCAACCATGACCATCCACCAAGAAGAGAAGTGACCAAGATGTCCCCATCAAATGATCAAAAACCAAGGAGAGAAGAAGTTCCATGAAGTTGTATACCAGCAAGTCCATCAAGATCTCCAACAACAAACTCCACCAATGTGATGAAAATCACAATGTGGAACCTCATACAATATGAGGTGTAACGAGATATAAGGTAAATTTGGGTGTAATTTGAGGGATTCTTCTCACCAAACTAGATGTTGCGAAACTGGATAATGGTCACTTTGTTGATGATTGCACCTAAGGATTTTCCCTCAGAGTGTACTGAAATGAAACTTATTGAGCTTGGCAAGCCATTTGGTAAAATTGTGAACACAAAAGTGAATGTTGGAGCTAATAAAAACCAACATTTTGTTGAATTTGTAAGTGTTTCCCTACTGATAGATTCTCTTTTTGTTTGTATAATTTTTTCTTTACCATGGATTTGAGGCATTCATTGAATTATTAACTTTGTCTAGAATGGCAACTCTCATAAGTCTAGTTGGAAACCATGCCTTAAACATTTTAGAAAAAACAATACCCACTCAGACATGGACTTCGATGAGGTCATGAAATGAGTTATTTTAATGGGATATAAATATCATTATCATTAATCAAGTGAGAATAATTTTGAGACATGTTATGCCCCACCTAATGCAGAGTAGTGGTATGCAGACTTGGTGTTACAGAAGAGTACCTCTATGTGGTATTATAGAATTTTGCTAAATTAACCTACCCTCATACATAAACTTGCATAATTGAGTATATGATATGTTGATACACTACTTCCATATAAATCCATGATCAATGGTTACGTAACTTTCTCTTAGGCAATGCAAAAGTCTCTCTCTCTCTCTCTCTCTAGCGCTATCTTCCACTCAAATAGACCTTATTTATAATTTAAGGCTATCTTCAACACATCATTTTACTCCATTAGCACATGGTGATACCCTAACTTCGTATCAATGTTACTAATAAACATTGGACACTTGATTCGATTGAGAAGATCATAAATCTAGAGGATTAGATATCAGTTATTGACTCTGATTTTGTCTAAGGATCTATAATAAGTCACGATGCTTGATTTTTCTTCTGATGCCTTTTTTTCATTCATTCATTTTTTTTAAAACACCTATAGGTTGTCGGTATTCCGACATCCATAACGTCGCTCCCATGGCGTCCACGTCATTGATATATAGCATACCCATCGGTCAACCGATGTTACCATCTGTTGGTATTCCAACGTATATAGCGTCACTCCCATGGCGTTCACGTCACAAGCGAGTACACGTTAGAATATCGATATTAATGGTCATCAGTATTGCGACGTTTCGAGTGTCACTACCATCATGTCCATGTAATGGAGACTGACAGACTGGGACGTCGGAATTCCGATGTCTCTGGCGTCACTGTAGCGACGTCTTTATGGGGTTTGGACAGTGAAGTCTGAGACGACACGTGTTTGCATCAAATGTCACAACAAAGACGATATCTCTGGTGTCGAAAGAGCGACGTCATGTGAAATGAGGTTTTAGGGGACTCGTTGTTTGTCGTTCTCCCGACAATATTAAGTGGCAATTGCTATGAACAAGTCATCGAAATTTGACCCAAATGTACTAGTGAAATATCCAACCCTAAGCTCCCATTGGTTGATGGTAAAGGTTCCAAACTCTATACTAGGGCATGAAAATCCTCTAACTCCAAATGTGACACATTCAAATTAAACAAAGTCGAGGGAGGCAAGTCAATCGAATGGCCCACAATGAGAAAATTTTGGATAGAAAAATAATCATAACCCATCACATCCATCAACACATCTATTGGATGAAGCTCACCTAAAAATGACATATCCTCATGTGTACCATAAATCTGATCCAACCGAGCATGTACCCTATCACAACCCTACATGTAGTTGGGCCAAGTGAACCAACCACCATAGTCAAACCCTTTTTGTTTTCAATTAGGATGAAACATTTGAAGCATGGCCTTACAATGAGACCAAGACTATTTCTTAACACCATTGACCATGTAATTTTTACCACCATATCGGTCGCCCTTCCACTCCCCCATGTTAAAATCCCCTCCAACAATCAACTCCTTGGAGGAAGAGAAGAGGCTGTACAATCCCAAATTCTCCCACACTTTAAATTGAAGTTAGGAGCATAAACAACACAAAATCCTAATAGATGATCCTGCACCAATAGTGGGTCATAAACACACTAGTCCTCAAGACCTCAACCATGAGTTACAACATTTTTTTGCAAATAAGATGAAAGGGAAATCACCACTACCCCACTCCTCTGACAATGATATAAAGCCGAAAATAGATCATCCAAACCTTAGTTCATCTAGTTCTGAAGCTCAAATCCAACTGACTTGACCTCCTACAAGAGAACCACAACTGGATGGGAACACTATAATACACAATGGACTATTTACTATCGACTAGGAATTATCTCTCGAACATTCAAAGACAACAAGGAGAGCTTTATTCCAAAGGAAGTTGAAGTCCTAAACTACCATACTAGAACCCCTCCAATGTTAGAGTATGATAATTAGGCAAGTGAAGCATCACATCTTTATAGGAATTCACAAGTGACTTAAGGCTCAAATCCCCTATTGAATTGTCTACATGAGTGGTGGAGGGCACCTTATTTTACTTCTTAAACTTAAACTACCATTTTGTGTCAACTTCCATGTTGTTGGGTCTAGGGCAAGTTGAACCACCCTTGATCATAGGATCAAAGTTCCACAACACATAAGGCTACCCACCACTGAGGAAGAACGATTTACCCTAGGCCATACCATCATGCCACTAGGGACCTTCGTCGAATCCACACCTATATTACTAGATGAAGAGCCCCCTACTCTACCACCAACAACCACAAAAGGAAAACCACACCCAACTCTCTAACCTTAATCCACAAAGGTACCACCCATTCCTATGCACTGAGAAGATGGAGGAGTTGCAACACCATCCTTAGTTGCAATCTCATCTAGCTTGGGCTCGCAAAGAGGTAAATCTCTAATTAGGTGATCTTATATTGACATGCAAAGTAGGCATTCAAAAGATTAAGGTGTTGGTGCCCAAAATGAAATCCAAGCACAACACTAAAAAACACCCTTGTAGGGCCCTCAAGGGGAAAAGGTGAGGTTGGAAATCCAAGATTTTCTTACAATGCTAAACTTGCTAACCATACGATTGACTTTATTAGTCAACAAGTGAGTGGAGTCTTTCCCCTTAAGGGTTCTAATCCTTTGATTACCCATAGGTAAATTTTAAAATGTGCCTTATGTTAGTAAATATTTTCCTTAAGTGTATGATTAGAGTACTCACCTAATTTTAAAATAGCTATGTCAATTAAATTCTAATGCAGAGAATCTACTAATGATTATGAATAATTTTTTTTATATCAAGTGTCAATTAGATTAGGCTATAACATTAAAAATCTAAATTAAGTTGTTGTTGGAAAATGCAAAATCAAATTGCATATATAATGTGTAATGCATAATATATTCTAAGTGCAAACACAAATGTGGGTTAAAATATGAACAAAACTGAAATTGTACAATTGATCATTAGCATCAACAATTTATGAATGTGGGACAACCGATCATACTTATCCAATATAGCATGCACACACATAGCAACTACAAAAGGAACACAAGTTAAAATGTGATTGCAAGTTGAAACAATAAAAGTTGTGAAGCAAGTAAAATACATAGAGGCAAATAAGTGCAAGGATGCCCAAGAAATATTTATTCATAAATAAATTTTACGTATAGCCAATAGTAACCTAAATAATCCCAACAATTGGCATGACCTCCAATAAACACGATGTTTACAAGACCATACATTGTTCACACCAAATTAAAGCAAAGTGGGATGAATCCTTAGACAGCGTAGAGGCTTTAAGAACCCCACACTTTTATTGTTTGAAGGGTATCTGCATTCATGGTAGTTTTACTTATATAGACGTTAGCAAAGAAATACAATGATGAATCAAATAAAAAGAATTTACCTCCAAAGGGAAACAACTTTTCTTTCACCTTAATATTGGACCTTAGGTTGTAGCCTGCCTACCATTGCACTATTAGGCTACTGAATGATGAGAGATTGAACTTAGATATGATGCAAATAGTAAAAGCAAAGCTATACCTACTCTCTTGCCCCCCCCTCTAAGATAGTTCCTCCTCCCCCTCTTTATAAAAGGTTGAGTGGGTAGGTTAACAATCACGTTTACCTCTTGGTTTTCTCCATAAATTAATGTCTAGTGTGTTTTCATTTTAAATTTAGACAACAAAAATTTCAAGGGGAAACTAGGTCAAAGCTCCTAGACTCTTAGGTTAACCAAGGGTTCAACTCAATAGTGTGCACTTTCCTTAAGACTATGGTTGAAACAAAATAATTTCAACCATCATTTATTAGCATATTGTATTCATTTCCAAATAGCAAACCATGAACATATAAAAGACCATTTGCATCCATCACATGTATGTGTGTGTGTGTCTAACTTTCAATTGCAATCCATCGTCATTTACTCGCTATATAGGTTTCAAAAATAATAACATAGTCCTTATCAAAATACACATATAAATATCCATCAAACTACACCATATAGTCGTCCAAAAATATATACCACTACTAGTGTATCAAGCAAAATGTATAAAAAACTTGTATGCATCGACTACAATACTGCACATGTCAGATATGTCTTATGATAAATTTCCTCATACATGGCTTTGTTGTTTTTCATCACAGACCTGTCATCAATTGGGACTGGGGTCCATTCCTAAAGCACATCTAGTGACTTAATTGTGGGGTGTCCATAAATGGTTAGTAAGGCCAAAATATCCTACAATGGTTGATATGCACATGCAAACAACTAAACCAAGTAGCCAAATAGACCATGATTTCAACTTTAAGACATACATGCATGCAAAATATTAGGTAGTTAAGTAATTTCATGAGCAACTAGAATTATGTGTGAAATAATGACAAGATAGACCCAACAAGGTGTAGCCCTGGAACCTATTGGTAAGAAAATTCTATCTAACACTTATTATTTCCAACCAATTGTTTATTATTTCCAAGTTCAAACTAGATAGCCTTTAGATCAAACATATATATATATATATATATATATATATATATATATATCTTTGGGTGTATTACTCTTCATAGGTTACAAGATTACTCCCAAAACTCAACATGCAAACATGTATGATTTTTAGGATGTCATGGTACGCGCTTATAAGAATGTGAATTGATATTCGAAGCCAAAATCATATGCATAGATATAAATTTATATGCTAAATTATACACAAACTGCAAAGGGCCATTTCTAGTATATAAATAACTCTAGTATGGTTATAATGCCATACTACAAGTAGAATTTCCCTATCCATAAAATTTGGAGGGATGTACCAAATTGAAATATTAGAGGCAAGAAATTTTTTCAAAGGGTTGAGAACCAACAACTCACCATATGAGTGATATAACCAAGGTAAGACAGAACTTTAGATCACCATCACACACCTACAATAGCCTATTCACATTATACAATATGTGTAGACCCCAAGCATGATTGCCATAATTCTTCCTTTGTATTTATTTCAAGCAAACATCTAGAGGAAAGGGGGAATATTTAGTTTAAATTACCCATTGTCATTAGAGAAATTAGAACTTTCCCTTTAGTGAGAGTTTGAGCGTTAACATTTTGGTGTCGTTTCCAGGGAGAAAGTATACTTCTCGAGCTAAGAATTCTTGAGATTTATATTTGATGAGCTTTGGACAGTTTGATGAACCTCTAAATCTTACGTGGAAACTCCATTGAATGGAAGAAGCCCTTTCCCTTAGATGTTTTAAAAGACTTGTTTCTTGTAGGGTGAAGCAAGTAGCATTGTGTTGGCTTTGATTATTCACCTTAGCAACTCCACTCCATTGAGATTTTAAGAATTGAACCATTGAATCAATAGAAGCATGGGATTGGATGTGTTCTCCATTCAGTTGTTCAAATATTCCGGGAGTTCCACATAAAGGTTACTATGAATATTTACTTGACCTTATCGGTTTATTTCATGAAAATCGCAAGTCATCCATGTCACATGTTATCTCTTTCATTAGGGTCATGAATGAATATCATATTATCTATAAGGATTTTTGGATGTATACTTGTATATGTACTTTGGAAGATAAGGCGAATGATAGGTTTTGTGATGATCTTGTAGGACCAATCAATTCATTTGCTGATTTTTTAAGATGTTCCTCAAATATTGGGATCATATTCTTGAAAATGAAGAGATTGAGATGTTTTTCAGATGTACCATAAAATCCCTCCCAAAGGAAGAAGAGGTACCCATTGCATCTCCCATAGAAGAGCAATCATTTCATGAACATGTTGAGGAAGAGTCACTTCATGAAGATCATGATCCAATAACTTGCACTCCTTTCCAAACTTTGATACCTCTTGATGCATCCTTTGACAATTTGTAAAGGGAGGATTTTATAGAAGAATCCTTAGAGAAAGAGCAACCTCATGGATCTATTAATTTGGATAAGAACTTAGAGTGTGAAAACAACCAATTTTTTTTCTCCTATCCACATGAAGTTGGGGACTTGATGATTGATACCCCTTGTCAAAATATTGAGCTATTTGATCCATATTTTAATTATGTTGAAGGGGTAAATTTTGAAGAAGGATTAGTGGACTCTCCCTCATCCCACAAAGAAGATGATGACTTTGGTGTTAGAATATTTGATGAGCTTTTCTACATTAGAACATCTAAGTGGGATATAAGTTGTTTTTACTTTGAAGGTGATACCATTTATGATACTAACTATGAGAGTGAAGTTAAGATCTCTAGTCTTAGACCCAACCTGGAAGATTGTGTTGAAGTAGTTGATGGTATAAATCTCGAACAAGATAAAGTAGAGTGGTTGCTAAAGGATTTACTTGGTCCTCTAGATTTCTTAGAAATTCATGGGTATCCAAATGGTTATGGAGTTTTGAGAGGAGAATTACCAAGATTCCATGGACATAAAGATTCACCTACTTTACACATTTCATCTTTCATTGATATTATTTTGAAACTCAACATTAATCATGAAGATGTTAAGATGGCAATGTTTTTATTGTCCTTGATTTTCTTGAGGACGAGATCATCAGTTGGTATGGAAAACTTAATGAACGAGAGATCTTATCACTTTCATATTTCTTCAATATATTTCTTGAGAATTGGTCTCCTCTTAAAGAAATGGTTAAGTGCAAAAGAGTTGTTATATATGTTGAGTGTCCCTTTCCTTGTGTCCTTGGAAGCCTACCCTTAACCTATGAGTACCCTAATCCTCCTTACCTTCCTTTGGCTCATGAGTATTCTCATTCCTTACCCTTTACCAAGAGAGACATGGAAAGTCAACCATTTCCTTGTAGATCCCAGCTAGAGCTGCCTTCACAACACTTTTCCCTCAATAAGTTTACTAGTAAAGTCAATGGGTTGGCCCACTCTTATGATGAAAAAAATGATTACATTAACCCTATTGATCATTGGATGAAGGAATAATGTGGAGATATTAACCATCCTTGGTATATTTTGGGCCTTTTGCTTCATAGAAATGACCTTACCTTGGTTCTAAACTTAGGAGTGACCAAATTTTTTCCTGTTACCCACCTGGTGCTTAACATATCCATGTTTTGGATAATAACCAAACACAAGGGGAAGATTCAAGTTGTTGATTGCAAGATACCAGATATATAAAATATGCAGAACATAAACGAAATGCTAGAAATAACAGAATAACAGTAAAATATCCAGCATAATCTTCACAATACACAGAAATGATTCACGAAATAGCAACAGAAATAGCACTATGAATCTGATAGCAATGTTCACAGGCCTCTTCGAGGGGGAAACCTCCAATTGAGCAGCGCTCTATTAAAATAATCTCCAAGCTAGGGTTCTCATACCCTCGACTCCTATTTATACTAAAAAGAAGCATCTAGAGGAAGATCCTTCTAGAAGCGGAAGCTTCTATTAGGTCTTCTTACATCCGC
>ML776903.1:488113-505354 GCA_009831015.1 Picea engelmannii | reverse complement strand
AGATCCTTCTAGAAGCAGAAGCTTCTATTAGGTCTTCTTACATCCGCCTTATTCTATTTTATTGAAAGGTCTTATTAATATTGACCTTTATTACATCCGAATACATTGATCTACCTATGTGCGGGTTAGGACCTTAACATTGATGATATCTTCAAGTGGTTGCATTGGATCTTTGATTTCACCTAACAACTACATCTCTTAGTTAGCCAATAGGGTAGGAAAGATTAAGCTCCTTTTGAGAAGTATTTTAGGGTGTTTTCTTGATTCCTTTCATTGCATTTGCTTGCATTCATTTGTGCATTTCCTTTCATGCATTGTATGATTCATTGCTTGATGCATTTGATCTTCCTTAGAATAATTTTCTTGGATATGTTCTCATGTTTTATTTCCAGGTTTAGACTTATATTTTTTTTTTCTACAAAGTAGTATTTTTCTCACCGAGGTGATGGATTCGCCCCTACTGATGCCTTTGTCGAGTTAGATGATGTGAAGATCACCGGTTTGTGAGAGATTCTAGAGTTATTATACATTCTATAATTAGAGTGCATGTCTCTGAGTAGGAGCATATGTTACCCCCCAAGGGGTGACAACTTCAGAGGTGCCCTCACAGGGGTGTCAAGTTGTTGTTTTCATTAGCTAGTTTCTCGAGACTCAAGCAATTCTTCTCATTATCTCCATAAAATGTATGATTGTGCTAGCTCATATGTGGTGTATATAATCCTCTTCCCTCACTCGGATGAAATATGCACCATGGAAGGTACATTATGGTTTTACTATGATCTATTTTGATATTCCATGTATTGGTGGTTCATTTGGATATGATGCTATAACTCCCTGGTTAGTCATGAAAGTGGTAAATGAAATGAAATCTGATAGCACTTCATAACATGCATAGTTTTATTATTTGACTCATCGTACCTTGGGGGACCATAGTTTTCCTTTATAAGTGTTGTCATTTCTCGGATCAATTCATATTATTGGGTAACTGGCCAAGGTAGTATTTTCCACATTATAACCAGGTTCATTTGAAATGTTGGATGAAAAATATCTACATAGGTTTCCTCTTACCAAACAACATTATAACCATGCTATACACTTTCCACTTTCCTTATTTCACTTCATTCCATTTGTAAAAATCTATCCTAATCATGTATGAATTATCAAATGTTAGCAAAAAGGTCTAATAAAGAAAACCTAAGTTAATAAAGCCAAAAAAGGTTAGAGGTGAAGAGAAATAAAGTCAAAATCCAAAATATAAAGCTTGAACAATGCTACCTTGCTATGAGGCCAATGCCAATAGTCCCTAGCTCATATATGAATATCTAAAGAAAAATGGACTTGTTTAATAAAATGAGCACATAAAGAAAAAGGTAAAAAGGAGTAGTAAGAAACAATGTCGAGGACATGTAGCATTGAAGTTTTAAATTCATGTGGGTCGTCACATGAATTTTTTACCTTCCCTATTTCCTTAATTATTCATCACATTTTCTATGTTTCACCCAGGGACTTAGGAAATACTCATTGTCCAAGGTTTTGTCTCACGTTTAAGGGTTAATGTTGTTCCCCCTTGGTAAAACTTAGGAAATTATTAAAACTAATCCTTATTGTTATGTTTTGCTAAGAGAAATCACTAGGTGTGCATCACCTAATGGTTTGCCAAGAAGCTAGACCCATCACTCCAAGTGGGTACCTTGCATCGAGATCCATGTACCATGCCTCAAGATATGTGACACTACGTTGGGATCCATGATGTTGCCTTAGGATCTGTGTACTCATTTTTTTATTATCATATCTACATATATTGGGATTTATTCCATTTGCCTTGGGATTCATTTCCTACATTGGGATATCTGTCACTACTTTAGGATCTATGACATGCATCAAACTATGACAAAGGTTCCACATCATCACACTCACCACGTGGACCACTTGGAGTGGGCATCCTTTCTCAATTGGATGCTTTACTCACACACATGCATTATTATTCCCTCCTTGGACCACATGTGGGAGTTTATTGGTGCATTTAAGGACTCCTAGGAGGTGGTTACATGTTGTTGTGTTGGTTATGTTGACTACAAGATTATGTGGTATTGACCACAATGCTTTACTTGATGAGAGACATTATTGAGGAGGTCACGCATGCCATCACGCTTTGGATTCTACCTTGGATGTCCCACACATGTTGGGTGACATCACACATGGAGGTTGTTACTTCCTATTTTTTCCACTTCCTTGATTCTTGGTTGGGGAGGGGCACCTTAGTCCTTGGACCCTTTTTGATTTTTTGTTCACCCATTTTTGGGACATTGGCACATTTTATGAGAGAGTGCACTTCTTCTAGGCCCTTTAGTCCACATGTGTGACCCTTTATTGTTACATATTTATCATTTTGAGGGGGTGCTCATGTATTGAACGATTTTGATGATTACTTGTCACCATTTGTTGTATTTCTCCCATGGTTTTGACTTGGGCCAATGTTTTTTTCTCATGGTTTTGAGATAGCACATTGTATTACTCATTGTATTGAGGATGCTCCTTAGTTATAAAAGGAGGATGCCTTTCTCATTTTTGTTTGTTGTAGATTAATAAGAAATATCGCTGAAGAAGTTCTTGTGTATATATACTCTTTTAACTGATGTTTTAGGATATTTTTCAAGGGTTCAGATAGAATAATTTTCAGATTTTCTAAAGGATGGAGCTACTACAAGGCCAAATAAGTGCATTTTTCTCCACTTGGAGGGACAACTAAGGTAGATAATTCTTTCCTTAATCCCTTTTATCATTGAATCTTTTGCTATTTTCATTGAGGTAGGATGTCTAGGGGCTCTTCCCTCTTGCAATGTCCATGCTTTAATATCACCTTAGTAGTACTTGGAGAGTCTCCCTAGTGGACCAATCTCCCCATCCAAAATAATCATATTTGCCTTAAGTAACACTTGATAGGTATTCCTCTTAGGTGCCCTCAACATTACCTCATGTTTAAATCATAAGCCTCACCTAGACTTATGTAGTGACCCCATATCCCTTTTCTAGGCATTGGTCTATCTTTCTCTTCCATCACAAAACCCCCAAAAATTGTCTTTTCCTTTTGTTTTCTTTATTTTTTTGTTTGCTTTGCAATCTAGGGTTTAACCTTGCTTCATCCTTTAAATCTAAATTGCTTGGATCTAAGAGGTTTTCAATGGTATATTTACTAATACATGGATCTCACACATACTAATTTTCCCTTCAAGGAACATTTTCGGTGTTAGCACATACTAGGGTATTGATCTAGTTTCGTTCTTCATTTCTTTTGGATCTAACACTAATACATCTAAGGCGCCCTTGAAATTGTTGACTTGTTGTGGGTCGCCTCACTTGATGCTTGGAACACGTGGTTTAAACCTTAATTAGAATCATTCATCAAATGAATTGTGCAATGTTGAGGCATGTTTATGATGTATGCACTAATGATTTGCAAAATGATGAGAACTAAGTGGAATGATTTGCATTTTTTTCCATGGAAAAAAGAGTAATTTTATTCATCCGAAGAGACAAAATTACATTTTGTAGGTGCTTCTATGAGAACAACACACCCCTTGTGTGTATAATGAAATAAAGAGCGTAGTTCCTTGACCCTATGCCAAAAAAGAGGCCTTAAAAGAGTCTTTTTAAGAGCAAATTGATAGCCTACTATTTACATCACCGAGAACAAGGTGGGAAATAGACTGTCTGTAGGAAATACGTTGTTTGTTTAAGAGCCATAGATGTTCTTGTATTAGAGACTTGTGAAAAATGCTGGTGATTGTTGGTTGCAAATCTTACATATGATAATAGTATTCTTTGTTGTGGATATCATCTACTGAAAAATGCTGGTGGTTGTTGTTTGCAAAAATTACATATGATAAGAATCTTCCCATGTCCAAATTGCGTTGACCAAATGACTATTTAAGAAGTGAGTGAAGAAAGAGAATCATTCCCGCGGTTGTTCCGAGGCTTCAATAAAGGGACGGTGGTAGAAGGCATGGGTTTCATCTTCCTTGAATTATGTGATGTGCCATTGATCCAAAGGTAGAGGAAGACCTGATTTTGATAGTGCATCCACTACCACGTTCATGTTTCTGTAGACATGGGAGATAACCACTGTATCAAATTCTTCCAACAAACGAAATATGTCCTCCAAAATAGGGAGAAGAAAAATACTGCTGAAGTTTTCTTGCCCAGTTGATGACATTCATAGAATCACCATATATTTGGAGGTGAAGTATTTCCTTTTCTTTGGCGAATAGAAGTAGTAGTTTCAGAGTCAGTAGTTCGACATAGTTGTTTGTACCCTATCCATGTCCCAATTTTAGATGAAAAGAATGGTTTTCAACTAGATTGAGCACTATTCGACCCCCACATGTGTGATTCTAAGAATCCCCATCGAAGTAAGCCCAGGGATTTGATTTGTCTATGGCCTCCATTTGTTTCAACTGCAAAGCCTAACCTTTTTTTGACTGTGGGAAATGTGACAGGATGAATGAAATTTGGGCTGCAGTTCTCTTAGGAAGAGGGGCTTTGTCTTTGAAGAATGTAGCATTCTGAGCGACCCAAATGCTCCAATTGATGATGAGGGGAAGATATTTTAGCTCCTTAAATCTAGGATCGTGGATCCAAGCCTGTTTCAAAATGGTTCCTCCCCAGATACAGTTATGTCCAAGACTAGTTGAGGCTTCAATCCACACTCTCTTTGTAAAAGGGTAGGAAATGAGCACATGGTAAGTTGTTTCACTTTAATTTTGACAGGGGGGACATTTTCCAGGTCCTTCAAACTGATGCTTTCTCAGGTTTTCCCAGGTTGGAAAATTTTCATTTAGGGTTGCCCATAAGAAAATTTTGACTTTTTGTGGACATTTTAACTTCTAGAGTCCCCTCCACCACCAACTTGGATTTTGTTGAAGGAGTTCAAGGTTCAAAGAAATGTAGCCAAGTTTTGGGGTATAAGTTCCTGATAGATCCCTTTTCCAAACCAAATTTTCCTCTTTGTCTGAAAGTTTGATGTGGCCTACCTATAATGTTGCGATGTAATTTTCATATCGAGTTGTTAGAGCTCCAATTAGCCCCACATTGGCAGCACTTTCCCAGAGGGTAGTTGAGTTAGGGTCAACAAAGTGGGAGAGGAGGAATATGTTCTGTCTTTGGTGATGGTTAATTAATTCCATTGGGAGGATGTGAGAGTTTCAACTTCCCGGCCAGGGATCTGCATCAATGCGAAAGTGATTTCCTTTTCCTACTCTCCAGGCCAGTCCCTCCCCTATCACTAGAAAGGAGGAGATTAAAGATTTCCAAAAAAATGAGCTTTGTTTGGAGATATAATCTAGTCCTCAACTGTATACGATGCAATGTATTTTTGGGTGACTTGCAGAGACCATAGATTGTTGCCTGAGATGAGGTGCCAACCCATTTTTTCCCCCAAAGCCTTGGAAAACAAAAAAATATTTTTGAGTCCCCAACCTCCCAGAGCTTTTGGTCGTGCAAGACGGTCCCATTTTTCCCATGCCCAAGTGAACTTATCCCCAGAGCCTGAACAAATAAATCGGGAGTAGGCCCTTCTAATATTTTCCAGTATTCCTTTTGTAATCCAAGCCAGTGACATCCAATATACTGGGATGGCTTTCAGAACCTCTTTTGTTAGAGTGAGTCTTCCTGCCCTCGAGAGCCACATGAAGCTCCATCCAATTAGTCTTTTTTCCAGTTTTGAAAGTATCCATTTCCAGTCCTCCTTGTGATAATTGTTCGGCTTTAGGTGAAACCCTAGGTATTTTAGGCCTCCCGAGAAGTCATGGATTGTAAAAGGAAAGAGTCTTTGATATATATATTCTTCCTCTCTTTCCATTTCTAAGAATGAGAGGGTAGATTTTTGGAAATTTATTTGCATACCTGTAGCCTAACAAAAAAGGGAAAGAATTTCTGCTAGAACTTCTGCATCCTGCCCTCGACCACTATAGATTATGAGGACGTCATCCACAAATAGTAGATATGTGATTCTCAGACCAATACTTATTTGAATTCCTTGGAAATCCCCTGTTCTTACCACATTAGCAATAGCCATGTTCAGACCCTCAACCACCAGGAGGAAGAGGAGTGGAGAAAGTGGACATCCTTGGCGTAGAACTTTTTCAGAGGTGAAGAAGGGTGAGGCTGCTCCATTGATAAGGATGACAAATGAAACCAAAGTAATCTAGGCCATCGTCCATTTTATGAATGAACCTTGAACCCGAGATGAGTGAGTAGGAGACATATGTAGGACCAATTTAACCTATCAAAGGCTTTTGAGAGATCGATCTTTTTGATGGTACCTTTATCTCTTGTGGTCGTCATGCTATGAAGCCCTTCTTGAGCGACTCCTATTGCTTTATGGATTTGAAGTCCTTCAAGAAACCTGAACTGTTCTTTTGAGATGGAGGCTGAGAGGAGTGGCTTCAGCCGACGGGCTATGACTTTGGCTATAATTTTGTAAATGCAGTTGTAGAGTGAGATAGGTATAAAATCATCAAAGGAGTGGGGATCGTCCACCTTAGGAATGAGGGCTATAAAAGTGGCATTTAGAGGGCTATGTATTCTGCCATTTAATTTGGATTCCTCGATGACTTTAAGAATATTGCCTTCGATCTGATCGAAGAAGCCTAGATAAAATTCAATTGACCATCCGTCTGGACCTAGACTTTTATCCTTTTGAAAAATTTGAAGAGTGTCTTTGAGGTAAGCTTCGATGACTTCTGCATAGAACTCTTAGTTCCCTTCCTCATCCACAAAACTGGGAAAGTAGAGGGCCAATTTTACGATGTCGTCTATGTTTTCCCTTCCATCCGCTTTTAATAAGGACTGGAAATGTCTCTTTCCAAAATTTTCTATCCCTTCAAAGGAGGTGATTGATCTGTCCTCCTGGTCCTTTAGGCTGCAGATTGTCTTGGCATCTTTCCGTCCTTTGGAAAAGGCATGGAAAAATTTGGTGTTCTTCTCCCCATTCTCTAGCCAGATTGCCCGACTTTTAAGCCTCCAAGTTGCTTCTTGGTCTACCATTAAATTCCTATGCCTTGCCTCAAGGCTCCTCAAGTTTTCATGAGAGGCTTCCGAGGAGAACCTAGATTCAATGTCTTGGTAAATCACCTCCAGTTGGTCCTCAATACTTTTGATTTCTCCCTCATCTTCCTTTTGTTTTGATTTTTCCCAAGGAATGACCAATTTTTTGATTTTTTTTAGATTGCTCATGAATTGGATGGCTGCCAAAGCTCCATTTGTATCATGTATAGGGGTCCAATTTGATTTTACTAACTTTTGAAAACCTTCATCCTTTATCCAAGTAGAATTCAATTTAAAAGGGGAGGCTGATTTTTGGGGACCCCCTTCAACAACAAACCTGACTGGGGAGTGATTTGATTCCCCTCCACTCCCAATCCATTGGTGGAAGTGGAAAGGAAGCATCAACATAGATTCTATGATCAAGAGGCGGTCTAATATTTTGGCAACACGAGCCTTCCCAACCCTCATATTCCTCCAAGTGGGAAGCAAGTTGACTGGTGCTATATCAAAAAATCCTTTTGAAGCCAAAAGATGCTTAAAAAGATCTGCTTGGGGGTTTGGGTGTGCCGAGGGACCCCAACTTTCAGCTTCCCCTAAAGAAAAATTGAAGTCACCGCCAATTATTAAATTTTATGCCTTCAGAAGCTCTTTGCTAAACAAAGTGTTCTAGAATGGAATCCTGTCTGTATGAGGACCATAAGCATTAAGTATTTTGACCTCCAGGCCAAGTCCTTCCACTTGTACATCTATCCCTAGACAAGAGTCAGAAGCCCATGATTTTAAAAGATTTATACTTCTAGAGCACCATTCGATGGTTATTCCTCTCGACCTTCCTCGTGCATACAATCCCAGGAAATCCCATCCCGGGAAGAGAGTAGAAAGTGTTTTGGTGGCCGAAATTTCATCTGCTAGGGTTTCTTGAAAAAGGACAACAACAGGTTGGTGTAGAGATACCAACCTCTTTGGAGTGAATTTTTTGTGGGGGCTCGCTAAACCCCTGCAATTAAAATAAAGGAGTTTCATGGGGGAGCTCCGACATGCGCTTTTGATTCTCTAAGAGCCCCGAGAAGAGACCATTTCCATCCTGAAGCAATGTCCATTAGTGCATGTGATTAAGCTATGGAGATATGGGAGGATCTACCTCAGCCCTTTTTTGTCTTCAAAGGTTCTGGGGTAGGGCCTAGTCTTGTGGAGTCTGAGGTAGGAATAAATATCGATCTGCTGTAGAGATGGAAGAAGATGATATAATCCTCAGACCCCTCGGAGGAGGGTTCCTCGGAAGACCAGGAGTTGGGGGATTTAGGAGGAGAAACTACGCGAAGAGAACATTCAACCAACAACGGTAAAGGGAGAGAGGAAGAGGTGAAATGTGGTTTTAAGGAGACAATGTTTGAAAGGGGGAGGTTATGAGGAGAGGGGATGTAGTCCCTTAAAGAAAATTGAAAGCGTTTATCATACCATTTACAGGGCGGGGAATAGAAAGTTGCATACCCCAAAAGTTGTCGATCAATTGTTGTGGTGTTGTCTTTGGGCTGCAGTCTGGGCGTGCCTCATCTCCAAAGAATCCTCAACCGACACGAGCTATCCAACTGTCGAGGAGACCGGGAGAGTTGTCGGGGTGGGGGATTGTGTACCCACCGAGTTTGAAACTGAAGAGGAGGAGTTTCCCCCAGTGGCATCTTGTCATTCACGGTTGGGCCTGTTGGCTTCAGATAAATGGTGGCTAGAGTGCCCTCGAGTGGATGTTTTGCAGTCCATAACAATGTGTCAATATTCATGGCATCTTATGGAATGAAAGGACACTCCTTTGTAATCTATAATTTGGACCCTTGTCCATCCCAAATCGGTTAGGTCGAGGAATTCTCGTCACCCTTCCCTGATGTTTAGAGAGACCAAAATTATTTCCATCGACATCTCTCCTGTATCTAAGAATCCGATATCTGCAGTTAGGTACTCCCTTAGAAAATTCCCAATTACTTGAAAAAAAAATTCTGACCATATATGAGGAGGGAGTCCTGGTAAACGAACCCATATCATAATGGAGTCCAGTCACTCACTTGCAACATCAAAGGTGGGGTTCAATAACTTCATTAGAACTGGGGAAGAGTCGATTGCCCAACTCTTTTGGAGTACAACCAATGCCTGTGAGGGATCAGAGAAGATGATCATAAACCAGCCTCTGGAGAGGCAAAAATATTGGGCGAAGAAATGGAGTTCGCACCACAGTTTGTTGTGGCCCAGGATCTCAAAGTTTTTTCACTGAATTGTCGACCGTAGGATTTTACGACTAGTATTTTGTCTGCCATCGCTGCTACTCTGACCATAGAAAGGTCTTCGCTTAGAATGAATTTAGGGTTTGCTTTAGAATACCCTAAGCATTTGTTCCGCTTCCTTCGTCTCGACCCTATGGAACTTTGCACATCAAGATCCGAATCAAAGGGGGCACTTTGGCCCGAGACTCTACTTTGTCCTATATCCTAGCTGTTTGGGTTGTAGGGGTGCAGGTTTATGGAAACAAAGCCTCTCTCCGGCTCCGCAGAAGTTTGACCTGAGGAGAAACCATGATCCACAAAGGGGAAGTAGCAGTCTGTATAATGTTCCTGTCCCAATGCGTGAGAGTGCATGAACCCTAGGGTCGGGTCTTCAAAGGTCACTTCTGGAAAATGATCAGGGTAAACCGCAAGTTCCCCTAGCCCATGGATAGGTGATGAGGTTACCGTGGGGTTTAGGAATGACCAGATGAATGCCGCTGGGGACGACATAGAGAAGAAGTCACAGTGGACAGGAGAGAAAGATCCTTCGAAGGCCTGTGAGGGGTTTGCACAACTAGGGATCGAGGAAGAATCGTGGTCAAAGGTTAAGAAAGACACCGACGTCGAGATCCCACTTCCCCAAGGTTACCGTCCAAGCCAAGAAAAATATCCCGATGCAGAAGCTGGGAAGAAGCCTATTACCTGTGAGAGCTGTGAGAAGAAGTCATTCCGAGTTTCCGTAGGAGTCGTTGAAGACAATTGAGTTCCCAGGGGGGAAAATGTGGACAGTTGTATCTAGGCAGGAGTTGGTGGACTGCCAGCTATCCCCATCAAGGGAAGCAAATCACCCGGATCTGTTGAGTAATCAACCTTTTCCTCATAGGTAGCCATAAGATCTCCCCGCCCGTTTACATGTCCTTGTCATATAGTGTGAGGACGTTTATTACAACGTTGTCCCTGTTTTGATATTGACACATGGTAATGAAAATACTCTATGGTATATGTTCTTAGATGCGCTTGTTTCACAATAGTTTATTGCTATACTTTGGAGCACTTTATTGCATGAAAATATCTATACATTGAGCATAGATATGTCCCCTTTTCATCGGCTAATACAACTCATTAGGTCAATACAATATTGTTGTCCTTGTGGTTTTGATAATAGTATTCTATACAATGATTCCTTGCTAGCATCGTATCAATCACATTGGTTTTTATTTAGCATATACTATTTGGATGATGGTAATGGCTCTTAATGATAAATGACATGGTGAATGATGATACACATTGCTATTGATAACTTTGGCACTTTTATTATTCTAATCTGAGAAAAACATACATTTCATCTTTCTAATCACTTTTGAATGAGCATTGTTGTCTAAGTTAAACATTTCATAAGCTTATTCACGATTGATATTTTATCATTTCCTTCACTCACACTTAGACATGCCTTACCTTTGAGAGTGGATAGTGTTGATATTGCCAAACCATCAGTCAAAACATGTCCCAAAGATCCCCTTCTCAACTCAATGATCAAACTTAGTTTGACCCTTAGAAATACCCTCCTTGGGTTAGGAACCCAATTCATTATCCTTAAAGTGAAGAGGCAAGTCCACTTAGGTGACAGTGGATGGATTGCCTAGTGGTTTCCCCCAAGCTCTCCTGCACAGGGAAAGAATTTCCCTTTAGCAAGAGTTTGAGTAGTAACAACTTGCACTTCAAACCTCAAGAAATAAAGTCTACCGAGATTTAGAAAATTACAACCAACCACATTTTGTTAAACAGATGGCTAAACCATTATCAGTAGTGGGAAGTTGTCCAAAACCTTATCAAACAAAGTTTGGAAATGCAACCAACAAGATCCATTTGAGGCATAGAGATTTTAACCAAAGAGGGGTTATAATGTAAGAGTTGGCCTATTTATATTACTACAAAAGACAAACTAGAGAAATTTACCATAGTTTCATTCCACATAATTAGCAATAAAACAAATTGCCATGCTAGTTGTGGTCATTCTTGGTTAAATAACTATTGGTTTAAGGAAAAACTGAGAACAAAACCTAATGCAAAAGGAAATACAAACTGGGCTATGTGGAATGGGGAAACTTAGCATGGTTTGTAAGCGTTCTCATGGAATCCTAAAACTACCATTATTCTAGAAATATACACAAACATGACAACAAACTTAAGACAATTTCAAGAGTTGAGGATTACCTTCTTCCCATTTCTCTTTGAATCCGATGGTTGAGCTTTGTCCATTGCAGCCTTCCTCTTCCAAATGTTTCCCATAAATTGCTTCCAACACATTCCCTCTCACACAACCCCACAGTGAATTCAAAGTCAAATTAAATGTTAAAACTGGGCTCTATCTTAGATTTGAAAACTACAAAGTTGGTCTTGAGCATATAACCTGAAACTTACATTCATTCTCCACCCCAATTGAATGCGTTCAAATTGTTAGGACTAAGCCTCGTTACATGAAAATAAAGGTTGAAAGATACCATTTTGAATGGCACTTAATCAACCTCTTAGAGGATGTAGAGAATAATGGTAAGTCGAGCCATGAAATGAGGAATGAAGGCAAGTGTTGAGATACAAGGGAGTTTCCCTTTACACCTTTACTGTTGGATGTATATCTATGGTCATGATCCATTTTCTAAATTTGATATTTCAAACCTCACTTGATAATGTATTTCAATTGTCACGTTGACATCGAATTGATCCTTGCAAATGTTTACAACCTTGCAATTCATCGACCAATAATAAGGTTTGAATGATAATCCTTTGTGTAATTCTTATAGTGTTGGTTTGCAATGAGTTCCATTACCCATAGCCTCCATATCATACTTACATGAGAGAGCAAGCCTTTGAGGAATAAATCCATTTGTAAACATACTATCATGCTAATCCATTTTATGCAATCAAGCATAATTGAAAAAACATGTGAAGGCATACCAACCAACATCATAAACATCTCGATTGCATCATGTTCATAAGAATCATGGTTACACATTATCATCATAAAAAAATCGATACAAAATTGTACTTTAGCTATGTAAACCAATCATTTACACAATCATCGATGAAATATAAGAAATCATGAACTAGATGAATATATACCACATATGAAGCAACAACCATCGGTAACAACATGAAAGTCCAAGTTGTTTATGTTTTGATAGCTACGGGAGGTATTAACCTCCACATGTAACCTATGACTTAGAATCAAATATTCAGGAAACAAGTGAACCATTAAACATATGTGTGGAAACCCTAGAATACAAGTCGGCCTATCATAATAAATAATATTAATATTATCTTCCAGAAATACAAGTTGGCTCCATAGGAAAAA
This sequence comes from Picea engelmannii, assembly GCA_009831015.1. Taxonomy (NCBI): domain Eukaryota; kingdom Viridiplantae; phylum Streptophyta; class Pinopsida; order Pinales; family Pinaceae; genus Picea; species Picea engelmannii. The sequence goes on along the minus strand of ML776903.1, from coordinate 492,706 downwards.
GATAAACAAAAAATACAATTACCAGAAAGTGAGGTCGGCCCAGCCAGAAAAGTCACTCGACATATTAATATAAATAGAGGAAGTTTTAGCTCATTTGGATACCCAGTTAGAGCGCAAGTCTTGTGGAGAGATGCAGTTTTAGATGTAACTACAACTGGAAGGAGGAATAAGGGCATATGGTCATCTCTTGGTCTTGGTCTCTCTCTAGTGCTATCAAGTGATTATCTTGGTGAAACTCTCGGCGATATTCTTACTAAGTATGGTGCAAGGTTGATAGATTAGTGCAACTGCAATTGCTGTAGTTTTGTATGGCACTTATTTTTTGGATATGGTGACTCTCTGTCTTGTGCGCTTGTTGGGCTCTAAATATGTCCTAAAAACAACCTCTATGCATCAACCAAAGGTAGGCGCTGGCACAAGCATTTTACTTGTCACCTATGTAGGTTCTTACCTTCCATTTTCAATACCCAACCTCCAGAGATGCAACACATGTAAAGGAACATCAATCGTAAAGGGAACGATAGTTGTTCTATTGAAAGGAACAACACGACTTGCAAAAGGAACAACAATCGTTACATTGGGCCGAACTAATGTTGAATTAATTGCATTGTAGTATTTACCCAACTATCTAATTTGTCAACCCCGGGGTCATAAACTGACGAAGCACACACAAAGTATATGCAAGATTGAAGCAAGACTAATCTAATCTAATGTTTAAGCTACAACTGAAATTGAATCATTAATCTAACACACGACTGAAATAGAATCATTAATCTAGTTGCGTAAATGAAATTACTCTAAGAATGGGAAATTGCGTAAAGGAAATTAATCTAGAAATGGAGAACTACATGAAGGAAAAGCAAATACAACAAGTGAAGAGTTAAATGGCACAACAACACATGAGAGCTCTCACCAATGAATCAATCTTACATTCAATAATCAAATCAATCTTCATAAAAGAATAATGAAAGCATGAAAACCAAAACCATGAACCAAAGCTAAGAATCCCTTTCTCTTTCGAATCCTAATGACTATGATTCTAATTACATAATCTAACTCCTATTCTACTTGAATAATATAATTGAATCCTCATGAAGAGATAACACTCTCTTTTATACATGAGAGCCTTGAAGATAAGATAACCATATCATTATTACAGATCCACTATTCTCTCAACCTATTTTCCATTATTACAAAATATAATCCCTTTAAATCCTCACACATATCTCTCATATATCTTAGATAAGATATTCCAACCAAATCTCCATGATCTTCTCCTTGGAATGGGCTTGAATTATTTCCTCAAATATTGAAATGGTGGAGGAAGTATTCGAGAATTCCTTTGAATTAATCCTTCACATATTCCTACACATTACAAAGCTCACACATATTTGAGATATATATGAAAACATGTTGATTTTCTAACATTTAATCACAAATTCCTTTTAAATACTAAAATGAATAAAGTGGAGAACAATAAGGTGAAACCCAAGTATATTTATGGAAATGATATAGTGAAAGGTTAATGGGGTGATGAAATGTGAAGTATGATGAAGGGAAAGGTGGATGAGAATAGGGCATTTCTGAGCCCCAACATACCCCCCAACTTAACTTGTTGCATGTCCTCATGCAACCATGCATGCATCTTCTTAAGAAATTTTGGCTTCTGAATGTTGGCTTTGAGTGATGATAATGAATGTTTCCAGGATGGGTTTTACATAAGTAACAACTGACATTTTTCGTATGGTTGGTTCTTGTGTGACAACCATGAATATAAAGAATGTTGGTTCTTGTGTTAACAACATTCATTTCGTTACTTGTTCTCTTGTTGTTATGATAATAATTTGCCCATATTTTTACTGGAAACTGTATGCTATCAATGTGCATAAGGAAAACATCACTGAGTATAAGAAATCCCCTTTTTTGTTTTTTGTTTTTTGTATATCAGTGCCTATGAAGTAAAAAGCAACAAAGCATCGTTGGAAAAGAAATGTTCATAACTGGTAAATGAGACGAAAAATGGAATGATGGTAGTGGAAAAGTGGAGTGATGATAGTGAATAATGTCCCTCACCCCCCAACTTAACTTGTTGCATGTCCTCATGCAACATGGCATAAGTCGTAGAAGTGAAAAAGGAAAGGGAACTTAAGGAGGGAAATTTCCAAATTATTCATTGCTAGCAGTTGAGGAATTACATGATTAAAGTTTACTAAATAACATACCTCCACTTACCCAAAATGTTGATGAACTATGCAAGAGGAATATGACTGATGCGACTGCTAGAGCATGGAAGATGTCACTGCTGCAAGATCATGTGGAAAGTGACTGCGATGACTGTTGTCTGCTGGATCAGAGATTGTGAAGTGGAGGAAGCTGAACTCCTGCTGAATGAATCATGGAAAAGAGAAAGTATGAAAGTGGAACTATGGTAGTCTCATATGGATGAAGTCATGCTGCTGTAACTGTTGATAGAGTCATGAAAAGTGTATAGTCTTCACCCGCTGCTAAACTTGATGGTACAATTCTAATCATGCGAATGAATGTGTTGATGTCGAGCATGAAAAGAAGTCATTGGATTACTGACCAATGATGAATGTCGTTAACCAATGTGAGGCAACTCACCATTGATGTCAATGAGTGCCAAGGTACCCGAGTACATCTGGCGAAGTGCGAATGAATGAGTTGATGTCGAGCCACTTGCAAGATCTGACGATCAAGGGAAATTGATGAATTCCCATGATTGTTAGCGAGAGAACTTGCCATTAAGGCATGTAAGCCTCCATGTACTAAAAAATGGACTCTAGTCTATATCCCAGATAAGGTGTTGAGGTTTATGGGGCAAGACTTGTTGAAAGGTGTGCCTTAAGGAATCCCACATCAGTCAACGCGAGTTTGGATAAAAAGAGGGGTAGGACTATAAATGAAAAGATCTCAGTTGTAATAGCTTGTATGGCAAGACAATGTAGTCATGGAAAGGGAACTGAATGGTTTTATTAGTAAGGAAAACTGGAAGGGAAAAAGAAGGCAAAAATGAACTGAAAAAGGATAAAGGAATGTATGCAATTCAGAAAGATAGGCATGTGTGAAGTCATGAAAGTTAAGGTAATGGAAGATGGCTTCAACACCAGGTGACTAATCATCTTTGAAGGAGAAATGGGGCAGTGTTACAACATGAAATTGGGCAAAATGCGGAAGTATGGGTATCGCAGCATGGTGTATCAGCAAATTGCTTCTGCGTATCAACAAACTGTCATTATGTAACAACAAATGTCATGATGTGTAACAACGTATGTTTAGTAACAACTCCTTCAAGTTGTCTAGCAAACATGTTGTTATGAAAAATATCACTTCGTCATAAAATTTGTTTGTCTTTGAACCTGAAAAAGCTTTAGCACTAATCCTGCATAAAAACCATGAGATTTGCGAAAAACATATTATGCAGAAATAAGTGCAAATGCAACAAATCAAAGAAATAGACTTGCGTTTTTATACCTGTTGCCCTTGCATACTTATTTGTCTTAGTTGTATCAAATTTGCATAATAACCAGTGGCTGAGAATTGTCACTAAAGTCCTAGAATATTTAATATGATGCTTGTCAAATTTACCCAAGAAATTAGTCAAGCTGCTCCAGTGATTTTAATTGTTTTTCTGCATAATCATGAATAATTAGAGCATACACAATAGTCGATCCAGTAATAAAATGCCTGCAAAAACACGTTAATCATAATGTGCACGGTGGGATGATAAATGGCAACATAACCCCCAATTTACCACAAAAATCCTCTGTGCTCTACGCGAGGATGAGATGGAGATCCAGATCGTGATTTCGACACTTGAAAGAGGTGGCTATCAAAACTTCTGACATATCGACGGCTCGTACATAGCTAACAAAATCGGAGGCATCAAAATTTCGGGTGTTTTCCAGCCTAGATTTGCCTTCCATATTACATCCTTGACCTGGAATTGGTTAACCGAAACACTCTTTCCGGACTCCTTTGTCTTATATGCAGAAAAATAAATGAGAGTGATATAAGCACTGTCTTAGAGAAATATCCAAGACCAAAACTACAGGGACAATGTTGTAACGTATTAGATCTCAAATAATCATATGCAATAGATTAATATTGTTCTGATCCTTCTTTCCAATCAATTTATGAATCTGCAATACAGAAATGGAACATATCATAGTCGTGGAATCCCATATCTTAGCATCATTAGTTGTTGGCAAATGAAATGTGGTTTTAGCTGGTACACCACATTCTCCACATGAATCTGTGTTCTTATAAAATGAACTTGAATTAGGCCAATCACGCTCGTGGTTTCCACTGGCTACCATGTATGGAACATGTGAAGCAATGGGCTTCACTTGTGCTGTGAACTGATCCCATTGTGACAGGTAGCCATTTGCGTAAGATAGATCTCCAATATGAAACACTATGTCTATATTTTTTGCAAGATACCAGATATATAAAAGATGCAGAACAGGAACGAAATGCTAGAAATAACAGAATAACAGTAAAATATCCAGCATAATCTTCACAATACACAGAAATGATATACGAAATAGCAACAGAAATAGCACTTTGAACAGA
>ML776903.1:444263-477694 GCA_009831015.1 Picea engelmannii | reverse complement strand
AAAATATAATCCCTTTAAATCCTCACACATATCTCTCATATATCTTAGATAAGATATTCCAACCAAATCTCCATGATCTTCTCCTTGGAATGGGCTTGAATTATTTCCTCAAATATTGAAATGGTGGAGGAAGTATTCGAGAAGTCCTTTGAATTAATCCTTCACATATTCCTACACATTACAAAGCTCACACAAATTTGAGATATATATGAAAACATGATGATTTTCTAATATTTAATTACAAATTCCTTTTAAATACTAAAATGAATAAAGTGGAGAACAATAAGGTGAAACCCAAGTATATTTATGGAAATGATATCGTGAAAGGTTAATGGGGCGATGAAATGTGAAGAATGATGAAGGGAAAGGTGGATGAGAATAGGACATTTCTGACCCCCAACAACGCTACCATTGGAGAAGGAGTGATCTACTTGTATTGATTTGTTGTTTCAGTTAACAACTAGGGTTTATCTGTTGGTTCTGGAGTAGGCTTGCCAAAATTATTCTAAGTAAAGGTTAGTGTGCTCGGGGGTGGCATATGTGAATGCCTATGGTTGGGTGACAACGATGTGACATTGTCTATGGTTAAACGAGCATACCAAAATTTCAACATGGTTTCAGAGCTGGTTTCCTTCGTAATAGTCTAACTGCTGGAAGGAAGATCCTCAGTTTCCCCCATTGTCAAGATCATTGAGAACTTACTGAACTCACTAAGAAGGCCGCCTATGTAGGGTGCATCTCTTCCCCGAATAAGATCTGCAAATTTCTAATGTTGAGAAATTAGCGTTTCCTCATAAAACCCTAGATCTGCAGTCCCAGTTGCAGTTGAAGTTGCAGTGCCAGTTCCTTCGTGCCAATTCCTTCATGCCAGTTGCAACACTAGTTGCAGTGAATTTTTTTGTGAAGTGTTGGGACTAATTTTTGGTTGTCCTAGTGTGCCTTACCCTAGCGCATCTCCAACTACCTTTAGATTACAAGTTGGAGCACCTTTGAAGTTTTAAGGTTTGTCATTGCTTGTCGCTGTTGCTGGATGGTGCTACTGCCTACCGATGCTGCCGAAAGTATGTACTTATATATATTTAAACTATATCACTATTTTGAGTGTGATTGCAAGAGAAGGGATCTCTTGTCCAAGAAAGAATCATAGATCCAGAGGAATCTTAGATTCAACACATTTAGATGAACAACACACTCTAGGTTTGATTGTTTTCATATTCCTCTAGCTATTATGGAATTATTGTGATCTTATTAGCAGTCAGTTGTATTTTGATCTATTGAATTTGTGATTATCACACTAACCTTTGTTCAAAGTTAAAGTTAGAAACTAAATTTAGTCAAAGTATTAGATTGATTAAGGTTGAGATTTAGGAGTTTATTTGCATTATATTCTCTAATTCAGATTTCTGTCAAGAAAACATATTTTCTTAAGTACAGGGGACAAGTTGAAGAGAATACTTGTTATCTTGAGTGAAGGAGACTTAGAAAAAAATCAGCAACACTCATTCTTGAAAATATGAATCCAGGTTCTGGGTTTGATTGATTAAATTAATAAGTTTCCAATTTGCACATATCAAATTTGATAATTGCTACATTACTAGTTGTAACAACAATCCTTTAAAGGTTCTATTACTACTAGATACAATGAATACTTGGAGACATGTGAGTACTATTGATATAAATGCTTATTGTACTTGTTTGCAAGATGAACTAACATCTCCTCTAAGAGATACTTCTTTTTTTTCTTCCAGGGAGGTCACCTTGGTAATAATATGATTATTACCATGAGATTGCCTTTTTGTTTTTGTTGACATAGATACGTTCGTATGAAAATGCTATTATACTTTTTGTTCTTGTTTTCTTGTTCCAGGCAGGTTACCATGGATGAATGATTGATCATAACACTATAAGAGTGTTGTTCCTATTTCTTATTTTTATTTTGGTTCTTGTTCTAGGTAGGTCACAAGAAATAGCTCTAAGAAGGAGCTACTGTGATTATTGTTCTCATTCTTTTTTATTATTATTATAAGAGCATTATTCTTGTATATTGTTTTTCCCTTTGTTGTCCTTGTTTCGGGCAGGTCATAGGTGATAACTCTGAGGAAAGCTATAGTGACGGTTGCAAGAGGAAATATATTAAATGGTCTATAGTTTGAGACATGGAGTAGACTATCCATATAAGAAGTTGTATACATGACGTATACATCCATGTACCGAAGAAGAAGAACAATCATTAGAGCCATAAGGGCATACCCAGAATCATTGCAGTAACCAAGAAGAGACCAATGTGGTCTGGTGTCACTTTGCAGGATGCAAAGATATATGGCATGATGAGCCATATAATGATGAGCAGATGGCTCCATGAGTGGTGAGGTAGGCGGTCCCACCAAGTACCATCTCAGAAGGAGCTAGAGTTCAGAGGGAGGAGCATCCTCTCTAGGATCATTTATAGGAGACTTTAGAAGAAATCAAGCTTCAGAGGGAGCATGAAGAATCAAAGTGAGCTTGATCTCAGTGAGAGTTAGTGGCTTAAAGACTTTTGTTCAGAAAGTATTCCTCCTCAGATTCTGATGGAAGAGAGAGATGTCTTTCAGAACTGACAGACATATGCCATGGGTTGAGAAGGATAGATCGAAGCTTCAAAGGATTCAAGGAGATATGAGATCTTATGCGAATATTCCCTTGCTTCAGTAGACTTTGCTATAATGACAGAGGAGGAATCCAGTCAGAAGGATTAAGATATATATATTTTTCTTGGTTCCGAGACTAGAAGGGAATTCAATGGTGACTTCCAAGTTGATTTACAAGATCAAGCATGTTGCAGATAAATAGCCTAGAGATGTACAAAGCCTAATTTATGTTGAGAGGATTCTCCCAGCAAGAGGGAGAAGACTATGAACATAAACTTGCTCCAATATATTACTACCAACGAACATGTAGCAGATATGTTGACCAAGCCTCTGTCAAAGACAAGCTTGGAGTGGTACACATGTTTTTCTCGAGTAGTGAGAATTGATGTGTTCCCCAATAGCAGGAAGTGATGTGATCCCTAGTAGTAGAAGCTACCACAACGCAGGTTGGTATTCTACTCCAACGCACACTGGTATGTTACCCCAGTGAAGGTTGGTATGCTACTCTAATGCAGGCTGGTATGTTACCCCAACGCAGGTTGGTGTGCTACTCCAACACAGGCTAGTATGCTACCCCAACGCAGGTTGGTATGCTACTCCAACATAGGCTAGTATATTACCCCAACGTAGGTTGGTATGCTACTCCAATGCATGCTGGTATGTTACCCCAGCATAGGTTGGTATGCTACTCCAACGTAGGCTGGTATGTTAACCCAACACAGTTGGTATGCTACTCCAACGCAGGCTGGTATGGTACCCCAGTGCAGGTTGGTATGCTACTCCAATGCAGGATGGTTTGCTACCCCAACGCAGGTTGGTATGCTACTCCAACGCAGGCTGGTATGCTACCCCAACGCAGGTTGGCATGCTACTCCAACGCAGGATGGTATGTTACCCCAATGTAGGTTGGTATGCTACTCCAACGCAAGCTGGTATGTTTCCCCAGTGCAGGTTGATATGATACTCCAATGTAGGCTGGTATGTTACCCCAACACAAGTTGGTATGCTACTCCAATAAAGGCTGGTACTCTACTCTAGTGAAAGTGAAAATCTTCTTATGATCTATGGATTCATGAAATTCAATAAGACAATGGCCGAGGTGTGCATAACTACAAAAGCAATGATGATGATGATCGTGACAAGAGGAATACCTTCCTCGTTAAGAGGGAGTGTTAAATTTTTGAGTCAGATTCAGTGTGAGTTGACGAGTTACTAGTTCTGTATGAACTAGGTGCCAACTTGTAGTGTCAGAAATGATTCCTAGTTAGAGTGTCGATCAGTAGCATCAAAGGTTACTAGTTGGAGGGCCAACCAATAGTGTTGGAGTTGTTTTCCAGCTAGATGGCTAATGTGCGGCTATGATGGTGATACTTGATCTGTTTGATCATATGATATCCTATGTGGCTATGGTTATGCTACATGTAGACTTGTTTTCAAGACCATGTTAGTCTTGCCCATGCCATGTGAGATGGATGGATGTGTTTGAGACCACTACATGAAGAACATCTTAGTTAATACCTCCCTAGCTAAGAGGGAGTGTTTATGTTTTGGTAGCTGCGAGAGGTATTAACCTTCACGTGTAACCTATGACTTAGAATAGAATATTCCAGAAGCAAGTGAACCATTAACATATGTGTGGAAACCCTAGAAGAAAAGTCGACCTAGCAGAATAAATAATATTAATATTATCTTCCAAAAATACAAGTCGACTCCACAAGAAAAAGATAAACAAAAAATATAATTACCGAAAAGTCAGGTCGACCCAGCCAGAAAAGTCACTGGACAAATTAATATAAATAGAGGACATTTTAGCTCATTTGGATACCCATTTAGAGTGCAAATCTTGTAGATATCTACAATTGCAGTTGCAACTACATCTGCAAGGAGGAATACGAGCTTATGGTCATCTCTTGGTCTTGGTCTCTCTGTAGCACTATCAAGTGATTCTCTTGGTGATTCTCTTACTGATTCTCTTGGTGAAACTCTTGGCGATATTATTGCTAAGTATGGCGCAACGTTGAGAGAGTAGTGCAACAACATCTGATGTAGTTTTGTATGGCACTTATTCCATGGATATGGAGACTCTCTCTATTGTGCGCTACCATTGGAGAAGGAGCACTCTACTTGTCTTGAGTTGTTGCTGAAGTTAGCAGCTAGGGTTTATTTATTGGTTCTAGAGTAGGCTTGTCAAAATTATTCTAAGTAAAGGTTAGTATGATCGGGGGTGGCATATGTGAATGCCTATGGTTGGGTGACAATGATGTGACATTGTCTATGGTTAAATGAGCATACCAAAATTTCAACAAAAGTATCATAGGCTCATTAGGCAAACCATGCATCCACAAACTTGAACTAATATTAGTGCACACTAGGAGGATACCATACAACCTAATGTGTGATTTGAAATAAATACCTATAAACCAGGTGACATGAGCATCTTAGGGCTCTAGAGGCATCTTGAAAATTTTGTATAAGTATGCTTTGTTGCAACACTTAAAAATCATATGTATGTTCCCAATTTTTAGGGTCAACATAAGGTATTGAAACTTCTATTGTCTAACTCTATCATAGTGAAAACATAAAGGGGGAAGCTTCTGCTTCATATCCACCTCCACACACACCCTTATATTCACCCAAAATGAATTCCAATGGCCATATGGAATAAGAACCTTTCCAAACCTATAATAAAATAGGTCAATAAAAGGGTGCAAGTCGGTGGGAAAAGTTGGGAATTCCAACCAAATTAGATAATGGGCATGTCCATGATCATCTAGGTCGAAATATACCCAACAATATTGAACATAGGAAATACTACTAGCAATATTAGATCAAACTGTAACACATGGCAGACTATGACATCTAAGTTAAATAATATGCAAGCATACTTTGACCCCAATCCCTAGTGAGAGGTTAAGGAGATCCCCTTGACCTTCCAATTTATCAAGCAACACTAGTTAAAATCCTCCTCATCTAGTTTTCAACATAGAAAGAAGAGAATACCCCCCTGTTACACATCAAAATTACTCATTACGAAAATGGCCTAGTGTCGTCGTTATCAATATTACAAGTGTTGCAATTTGGTCACAAGTGTCAGAAAAATCATACTACCATACTGTCTATGTCATGCCTATAATGACATCGGAGGGACACTTGAAACACCTCAAACAACTGATTTGGAAGAAGAGGAATGGGTTAACAAAGTTTATAAACCTTTTTCCACTGGAAAATCCACTCAAATGACTTTTTTGGAGAGGAGCGCTCCCCTATACACTGACAGGGAGTGCCAACGCTCCCTGGCCCTCTTTGGGGAAGCGTTATAACGCTCTGGTGCCTCTTTTGGGGGAGCGCTTTCTTTTCTGGGTGAAATTTGGTTTGTTGAGAAGAATGAGGGAAAGATCCCCTTAATATTTGAAGGTGGTTGGATTAGAATATGATCTCAAGGCATGATCTTAGGGAAGATCCTCAACTGAAGGAGAGAAATCCTCAACTTATCCCAAAGATATCTCAAGTGGTTGGGTCTTTCCAAGCTTATATAAAGAGGCCTTCTCATGGTGAAAGGGGGGAAAGATTGGAGGTATGAAACCTATGATCTTATAGGAAACATACAGTAGGAGGAAAAGTATTGTGAAGCATCTAACTTATGATCTCATGAGGAAGATGTCATTTGGAACATCAACATTCTGTGTGTGGATTGTTTAAGGAAGGGTTTGGACAAGGAGAGCTTGGTGAAGCTGTTGCACTCACATTCATGGCTATAAGTAACACTTTGCTCTCATTAATACAATCAATGCTTGGCCCGTTTCTTTAAAACTTGTACTTGTTCCATATAAGTTTGTCTACAGTAGATGGATCTATGTTTGAGATAATCCCAGTAGAATATGAAGTCTTTTGTACCTTTGTTTGTTTTGCAGGACCTATCAAGGAGCTCAAGATCGAAGCACAACCTGGATTTTGCAAGGACAAATGTTGTTCATAAGGTACATATCTTCCTCTTTCTCTTTCATTCAGTAGCTTGATTAGATCTAAAAGGAAGTCAGTGTCCATGTTAAGTACTTTCTATCTTAGTCATAGGAGTCTAGGGACCTCGAGAGAATCCACTTGTCCGCAGGGGGATTTCTCTTCAACAGAAATTGGCGACTCCACTGGGGACTAATAGAAGCTTTCAGTTTTGGTTTTCCTCACAGATATTGTCTTAGCCTTTATTATTTTAGACCTTGTTCATCCCGCATGTCTGATTGAATGTGTTTATTGAATCCTTATTCCATCACATGCATTGTGAATGCCAAAGTTTGACTGAGTTTTTTGTTTTTTTGAGCATTTTTCTGGACTTTAAGACACCAGCGCTCCCCTTCCCATGTCATCCGAGTGCTGGCACTCCCTATTGGCCTTACACAGAGCGTTATAATGCTTTGGTGTCCCTTACACCAGAGTGCTACTTATTTTTTGTGCAACACCTTCTAGGGTTTCATTATCTGAAGTTCAATTTTTGTTTTTGACACTTGCTCAAAGTCTTAACATCTCAGTACATCCTTTTTTTGGCCTTCAATACTTTGTTTTCTAAGGATTCATCATCTTTTGTTTGGATTTTTTGATATTTATCCTTACTTTGCAACAACTCTTTGTCCTTGACGATTTAGAGTCAATTTGTCGTTTTCTTATCATTTATCTGATTGAGTGAAAACTTTGTAAGGAGATTCAAAGATCTTTTGTATCATCTCCATTTGATCTTTGAGGTCATCTTGTCTAAACCTTTCTTTCTTTTTGATTTTGTAGTTTTCTTTCTCTTGTTTGATTGCAACAAGGATGTGTTTTTGTTTATGTGGAGTTTTCTTCCGGTTGCTTCAATCTCACAGATCTTGCAGTCTGATTAGCATAGGAAGCTTTACATCCAACTGATCATCAGTCACATATAAACATTTTAGCATTGTATTGGATTCCTTATTGAGGACTATTGCATGAGGTCATTGCATCTTGGTGTTTGAAAGTGAAAGGAAAATCCTTCTCCTTCCCTTAAAATAGACATTCATTGAAAGAAAAGACTGCTTATCATTTCTTGTGCATGTTTTGGGAATTGAGTCATAATATCATCAGTCTTCACTCTCATACAACTCTGAGTAAACAACAACCACTAAAATCAATGCTAAACTAAAATTTATCAGACTTTTTACATCTTTGTTAGCAAACCTACATTAGTTTAAGGTGTAGGGCTTTGGAATAGGTTGAAAGGATAAATTTCCAAAGCTATCAAACAAACTTAGTATCTTGTGGTAGGGAGAGTGAAATCCAATTGTCGTATAGGATTTCTGGGATCCCCCTCTCACACAGGGGTTGCGCAGGAGGTTGCACTCGAGAGAGCTACAAAGATTATCCCTCTGTGATTTCACTGATTGTAGTAGTCAGATCGTATTATGGGGGTTGCTTGAAGGTATACCCACAATGTTGAGTGGAAGCCTTTCAAGTTGATTTTGGGCTAGATACCCTGCCCTTATGTTCGGACTGGACTGTCGACTGTACCCGCCCATAGGCTGACTGCGAATTGGTGACCTTAGTAGCCATAATCTTTAGGGTCCCACACAAGGTGACGGTGAAGGGAAGTCTCACTATACCTGGAACAAACGTTGGTCAAACTCACTTGGGATCCTTGGAGGGTAAATCCACAATTACTGTGTGGAAGCTTGCACCAAGGCATAAGTCCGTTAAGTAGGTCGCCAACGTAACTGATCCACCCGCTCTATCCCTGCCTCTTCCTATTTTGATCTCGCGATGTTGGATTTCATCACCAACTAGTGGTTTCATTCTGGGAAGGTTTTGTTTGATTGTTTGCTTCACAGATTCATAGCGTGTGTTGGTTGTGTTACTTAGTAGACCTTAGGTTGAGTTAGTGTTAATGGCATCGAATCCAGAAAGTACCAATGGAGGAACCCCTTGTCCCGGGGAACCTTACACCTTTCCTTCTTTTGGAAACTTTGGTCCTCTGTATATTGCCACACTGAGTCTTCCAGGACTCACCATCGGATTACCAGTTTGGTTGTTCCCCACTCCGATGATCTCAAATCCTCCCAATGTTTCAACTGCACCTAATACTTTAGATGTCAGTACACCACCCACACATCAACCTCATGTCGATTTTTTGCCTTCTTCACCCATTAAGTCTCCTTCCCTTTCTCCTTCTTCGCCTAGCGAAAGCTCTAAAACAAGTAGCCAGGTTGATCAGAAGAAAAAGAAATAGAAAGAGAAGAAGAAGAAGAGCCCGAAAAAGACCAAAGCTCCAACAACATTGGATGTTGGATCCAAGCAACCAACTACTGTTAATAGTACTGGGAGTGTTGTTGAGGTCAATAAGATTAAAAGGAAGAATCTGAAACCCAAATTCCCTTGTAGCCTTTGTAAGGGTGACCACTTTCTGAGGGATTTCCCCGGTCTTATCAAGGTCTTAGAAATGTGGTCTTCCACGTCATCAGCCCCTGCTGGGTATGTTGGTGATGCCTCGTCAACTAGTGACGTTAAGGTTGGTAAGAAGAAGACAACTGTCAAGTTTCCTTGCATGTTATGCAAAGGTGATCATTACTCTCACCTTTTCCCTCATATGGACGAGGCTTCTTCTCTTTTGGAAAATATTCAACTTCCAGCTGGTTATCATAGGTTTTCCCCTGACCCATCGTTAGTTGATGGAATGGTCAATCCAGTTCCATCCCTGGTCAGTCTGGTTGATCATATGGTCAATCTAGTTTCCTCCTCGATTGAACCACAAACCCAAGTAGATGATCCATTTCTGTCATTGATCAACCCCACTCTTCATCAAAAGAGTGTAACCCAAGTGGTCCATCCATTTTCATCCTCGATCGATCCCACTCTCCCATTAGAGGGTGACACCAAAGTGGTCGATCCGGTTCCGCCATCGGTCGATCCCACTCCTCCCTTGATGAGTGCCAAAGTGAATAATCTAGTCCCTTCCTCGGTCAATCCCAATCTTCATCCAAAGAGTGCCAAAGTGGTTGCTCCGATTACATCATCATTCAATCCCACTCTTCCATTGAGGAGTGCCAAAGTGACTGATCCAGTCCCTTCCTCGGTCAGTCCCACCCTTCATCCAAAGAGTGCCAAAAGAGTTGCTCTGGTTACATCATCAGTCAATCCCACTCTTCCTCTGAAGGGTGCCAAAGTCGTCGATCCAAGCCCACCATTGGTCTATCCAAGTCCACCATTGGTCGATCCAAGTCCACCATTGGGCGATCCTACTCTCCCTCTAGAGAGTAAAATCGATGCTGCCCACGTTTTTCTCGTTGATACAGAATCTACCGTGCCGGGGAGCATTCCTCCTTCTCCCATGAAACCCCCTCCAAGTAATGAGGCCATCCTTTTTGATTGGAGTGTGCTAACTGGACCTCGTCTTCCCTCTCACATTCCTTTCCAGATTACAATACAGGTTTGTGGTCGGGACGTTCCTCAAACACTGATAGATGAAGGTGCGTCCGTTAGTATTTTGTCTTCTGTTGCTTGGCACACTTTGGGTTGTCCTCAACTTGCACCGGTTACACAGAATCTGTTATCTTTTAATAGAAGAACCAACCAACCATCAGGGACCCTTCCTTAGTTTCTTGTAAGTTTTGGAGGGAAAATTTTCTTTATTGATGTCATGGTATCCGAGACCCCTTGGATTTCGCTTTACTCCTTGGGCGGGATTATGTCTATGCCATGAAATATATTGTATCCACTATTTTCCGCGTGATATATTTCCCTCACGATGGAAGAATTGTGACTATTGATCAACTTTCATTCATCGGTCCTGACCGGATTACCTCCCTAAATGGTTCTTATATGCAGACAATATCACCCCTACCACATGTTAATTATGTGGCATTGTCTCCCATGACTTCAACTTCCCATGATTTAGATCCAGTAGTTGACATGGTGATCTCTTCGGTAGGGCTATTGGAGCCTGATCTCCTTACCCCTGTCGAGACCCTCGACATTTGTTCCTTCCAGAGAATTTTTCTTCCATCCAGTGAAGGTCTCTTGGAAGCCATGACCGAGTTTTTTCCCTTGACATGGTGTCCTTCCAGAGCATTATCCTCTTGGAAGCCATGAGCAAGGAGAAGCCACGAGCATAATTTTTCTTCTCTATAGCAAGCTCATTAAAAAATGAAACATAGGTCTTGAGCATAGTTTACTTCTTTGTAGCAAGCTTGTTAAAAAATGAAACAAAAATTTGGGGATCGAACCCAGAGCCTTGAGCATAGTTCTTTTCCTGTGGCAAGCTCATTAAAAAATGAAACAATCACCTCTCCCGTCAGGTCAAATATTTCGCCAGATCTCGTAGATGTCGAGTCGAGTCTTTCATTAGGTCTCGTATTTGCACCTTCATTTCATCCACCTGTATCCTTTTTCTCATCTAGTCGAGAAATTGGTGACAACCTCAAAGTCGGTGAATGAATTGAAGCTTGGAGGGCATGTCTCCAGCCTTTGATGATCATTCTGGAGTTAAGCCACTAGCTTTCAAGATGGGGGCATACCGATCTTAGTCTTTGTTCTTTCTCGTGCTCATAAATACATGAGAATGCATCCAGGTAAACTTTATCTCTTTTTCGGACCTGTATGGATAGATGAAAAATGAACCCCTTGGAGTCGTCTTTAAGCTCTTTTCAGACTCTCTAAACATGAAAATATTGGCGAGTGATCTTGCTTCCTTTCCCACTCGTTAAAAGGTTTGAAAGGGCGTCTTTCGAGTGATAATTTATCTCTTTTTCGGCCTCGCGAGACTAACATTACGAAAAGGACAACAACGGAGTTGTCTTTAAGTTCTTTTTCAGACTCCCTAAATAGGAAAAACCACCGAGTTTACCTTCTCTGGACTCGTTAAACAATCATACATTGAAGGGCCCATATGGGACCGAACCCTTACTTCTTCCAGTTCGTTAAACAAAGGAAGAGGGACTTATCGAAGGTGAGTTATATCGAGCATGTGTTACCCTCCTCGAGCTCGTTAAATTACAAAGAGGTACTCATCTATCTGGATGGGGGAAAAATTGAAGGAAGCAAGCCAAGCAGTTTTTGAGAATGTTACCAGTAACTCTTAGAGTCACCCTTGAACATGACACTTTGTCTTTGCGCACATCTTAATCTGTTGAACCTCTACACTGAACCAATCTTCTGAGTTTTTCTTACTCCTTTGGGTCACCCGAAGAAAGTCACAGTATCCACTACATCATCGTGTTTTGGTCCATGTCATGTTTATGCTGTTGTGCCGCAATGTTCAAGGGAAGTATCCACCTCGAGAGTCAGCCATCACAAATATCTTGTTTCAATACCCGTGTCAGTCTATTTGATCCACCAATTACATCTCTATGTCAGTTTCGTGTGGTTGATGGGGGATACATCAAGGCCCTCCTTCGACGAGTCTATTCCTGTCGACTTCAACACATTATCTAGGAACTAGACCTAGAAACCAACTAGTACTTTGGGACCTGCATGCCTTAATGGCATGCCTCCTCATGTTCGATAGTGGGTTAACATCATTGACCTATGATCGGATGATTCCACGGATGTTCGACTTCAACTCATCTCTTCACGTTCATTAGAATGTACTAAGTACCTTGGGAATCATTGACATCAATGGTGATCTCCCTCACGCTTGTTAACGATTCACCTCATTGACCGGTAATCAAGTGGTTTCTGCCATGTTCGACATCAAGACATATATTCACATGGTTATATTTGTACTACATCGGGATCGGTAAGAAGACCCTGGGTTGAGTCGTCACTCTTGTATGTACTTTTCCCAGGTTGCGACAGAGGTTTATTTGAACATTGACACATATACTGTTACATAGATCCACTTTGTATTGGTCGTGGCTATGTCTTGACATCTCATAGCTCCACTGTGTATTCTTCGTGGCTGCGACCAGTTCAGGTCATGTGAATATAGATCCACATTGTATCTTCAGTGGATATATCTCTTTATCAATATAATTATGGATCCACAGTGTATTTATGGAGGCCATACCTTGAAAGTCTCTATCACTCAAGCATAGGTATGCCTGCCTTGGGTTTGAAGCATGTCTTAAAATTTGTTTGATGGTTGTGTGCAACTTCTATCAGGTTCTCTGAGTCCGTACCCTTGCTTGAAAGTCTGCAAAGTATTTCAGTTATCAGTTCCCGTCTTCTAACTTCATACTTTGGGGGGAAATCTGTTACGCATCAAAATTACTCATTATAGCAATGGCCTAGTGTCGTCGATACCAATATTACAAGTGTCACATTTTGGTCACAAGTGTTAGAAAGAACATACTGCCATACTGCCTATGTCGTGCCTATAACGACATCGGATGGACACTTGAAACACCTCAAACAATTGATTTGGAAGAAGAGGAATGGGTTAACAAAGTTTATAAACCTTTTGCCACTAGAAAACCCACTCAAAAGACTTTTTTGGAGAGGAGCGCTCCCCTATACACTGACAGGGAGCACTAGCACTCCCTGGCCTTCTTTGGGGAAGCGTGATAACGCTCTGGTGCCCCTTTTGGGGGAGCACTATCTTTTCTGGGCAAAATTTGGTTTGTTGAGAAGAATGAGGGAAAGATCCCCTCAATATATGAAGGTGGTTGGATTCAAATATGATCTCAAGGCATGATCTTAAAGAAGATCCTCAACTGAAGGAGAGAAATCCTCAACTTATCCCAAATATCTCTCAAGTGGTTGGGTCTTTCCAAGCTTATATAAAGAGGCCTTCTCATGGTGAAAGGGGGGAAAGATTGGAGGTATGAAACCTATGATCTCATAGAAAACATACAGTAGGAGGAAAAGTATTGTGAAGCATCTAAATTATGATCTCATGAGGAAGATGTCATTTGAAACATCAACATTCCGTGTGTGGATTGTTTAAGCAAGGGTTTGGACAAGGAGAGCTTGATGAAGCTGCTGCACTCACATTCATGGCTGTAAGTAACACTTTTCTCTCATTAATACAATCAATGTTTGGCCTGTTTCTTTCAAACTTGTACTTGTTCCATATAAGTTTGTCTACAGTAGATGGATCTATGTTTGATCTAATCTCAGTAGAATAGGAAGTCTTTTGTACCTTTGTTTTTTTTGCAGGACCTATCAAGGATCTCAAGATCGAAGCACAACCTAGATTTTGCAAGGACAAACGTTGTTCATAAGGTACATATCTTCCTCTTTCTCTTTCATTCGTTAGCTTGATTAGATCTAAAAGGAACTCAGTGTCCATGTTAAGCACCTTCTGTCTTGGTCTTAGGAGTCTAGGGACCTCGAGAGAATCCACTTGTCCACAGGGGGATTTCTCTTCAACACCCCCTAGTATCCAAATGCATGCACCCCTAAAAACAATCCTCATTGTTAGCAATGAAGAAGTTAAAATCCTCGAGATCCAGTGAAGGATTGGAACCATTATTCACTAAAGGTTGTGCTGGGATCTCATTCCGCTCACCTTATGGCTCCATTATAGGTTGCACTAGCTTCTCTGAGGTAACAAGGTTGTTTTCTCCAAACTCTAGACCCTCACACACAGTTTCCAACATAGAAACCTTGGGTGTAGAAACAATCCCTAAACTACCTAGGTGGGGTTAATACCCTTAATACACAAAGGCTCATCAATCGAAATTGAACTTATCACATTATTTGAACCCTTACTTAGGCCCACCACATGTTCTTCCTCCATGGTGACTGCATTCCCCATTGATGGAAGGGGTAGTTGGTCCTCCTTGGACTTTTTCAAACCAAGAACCATAGTCCCATGAATTTGGGATTTAATGAGGTCCTTAGAGTCATCACTATCCAAGCAATTAAGGGCAATGTATTCTAAAGGATAGTGTTATCAAGAGTAGCTTCTTTTTTAATAAACATTGTCCATAGTGGGAATCCTTAAGAAACCTCACTCACAAATATGTTTAACCCCACCAATAATCCCCATCAGACATGTCATATCTATATGTTCCTATTGAGCATCAACTATACATCCAGTTGCACTCCCTCTCCCCACTTGTATAATCACATTTGCTTTATCTTTTCTTCCCACAATTGAGTGATCCTTAGCTTCACTTATGCACCCTGGCTCACATGTGTCCATATGCCCACTCACCCCATGTTGTCTGTACATACATCAACTCCTTGTTTAGTCCCTTGTGTGTATGTACCTACTTAATCCATATTTGTATAAGTGTTAATTCCTCTGCATTGACTCTCATCTCTCTCTCCCCCCCCATTATATCAAATAATTGTAAATTTTACAAAAACAATAGTATATTATATCATAATAATTGGTATTTTGTTTCATATTAATATTCATCTTCTTTTTAATTAAAAAATGACTTTTTTTGTTTTACTCTGAAAAGTAATGTAATGTAAGATTGTCAATTCGGTTGTGTTCTAATAGTATATCAATGGAAGTTTACTACAATTAATCCAAGTTCAATTGTTAGTGCATCTCTTTGAATTTTATTTTAGACTCTCCAAAACAACATGTCCCAAGAAAATCTATCTTGTTATGATAACATTCTCCCTAAGTTCATGCTATATCTTATTACTTGTGATTTTTATTTATGTAACAATTATTGTAACTATTTTTTACCGAGTAGAAAATTCTTAGATTAAGATTTGATTTCACATTCATACTCCTCTTCCCAATAATTATTTTGAAGCTCACATGCTCTAAACGACATAAAAAACAACCTTAAAATATAACATGTGATTTCATTAGTTTTTGCATCACCCTTACATTTCTCTTCCTAGAAATGAAGTGGTGTTGACAAGTCGAAATGACCTTGGCCAATAACAAGGGTTACCCTCAATGAAAATTCCTAATTATACCTCACATCTTTTGGAATAGGGAACCGTGTTGGGTATGTGTTATATTTTTTGCAAATTTGATCTCATGCACTGTACATTGATATGGGAGCAAAGGGGGTCTGGGGGGTGCTTTGCACCCCCAACCGGGAGGGTTGTGGGGGTTTGGAGGAGGGAGTCCTTGAGAAAAAAAAATGGTCCATTTTTGGCCTTTTTTTGCATCAATTTTTGGTGGTTTTTCGACACATAGTTTTTGTCGACGGTTTTCTAATTTCAGTTAAGGAATTAGGGTTGTTGAATTTTCTATTTTATTAAGAATCTGTTTGCAATAATTAATTGCACAAGGTTAAAATCTACAAACCCATCCGTATTTAGGCCCTAAAATCATTACTAATACGAGGTTTACTAGTTGCATTCTAGTCCACCATTTATTGTTTTCTAAACTAAATAATGAAATGCAACTAATCTAAGATGCAAATGCATGCATCCATACATGACTAACAATAACCAGAAAGTAATCACATAACCACACATGCTCTTTTCAATAACCCATGAATTATTTCGTTGAGAATAGAGACAAGAATATGAGCAAATGACTCCAAACCCAAAACAATCTAGCATTAAAACAACCATTTGCAGTCCTATGCTCACATATTCAGACAGACATTTCCAGAGAACAAAAATAAGAATACAACAACTACATATAAGAATAGTCTACATTGTGAGATACATTCTTACGCAATCCATTGCTAAGAAAAAGCAACATAATAGTCCACAACAAATACACATAGGAATCAGAGTCTCCAGAAAATGGTTTCTCCTCATTAAAAGTTCCCGCGATTGTACATGAAAGCTTTAAGAGCCAAAAGCCCTTCCATCAAATATAATGACTCTATTTATCAAAATTCATCTTAACTATTGGTCTTCCATGTCAGACTAACTCTTGGAATACCCTAGGACCTTTCAAATTCTTTATGTTATATTTTCACACAATTTCACATTACAATTCTATCACTTATGCCATCTTGTCAAACTAATAATAAATAATAAGAGGTTATTGAATGAAAATTTACATTGGTTGATTACCAGATTTCCTTTCCCTTTTCTTGACATATGTTTCTTTAACTGCTTTTGACAGGTGGTAGTTTAGATATGCTTCAAGATGTTGTGCTCTTTACCATTTTTTCTTATCCTCTTTATCCACTATTTGTGACTTGCAAGAATTTTCACAACGGGTCTATGAAAGAATTAAAGACAATGTTTTATTAAGCCCGTGCTTGCTCAAATATTAGCCATTGATGCAATCAATTCTGTTTCTTCATTATTGATAGGTTGTGAATAAATGTTTCATATGGAGTGGTAAGAAAATATATTATTTAGTAGAGATTTGTTGAATCTTTCTTTCTACATGGCTCTGGTCTAACTAAGGTGAAGAAGTCGATCAATAAATGAGTTTGCACCTACTAATCTCCAAACCTTATGCCAAGCTTGAAAAACATCCATGAGACCCCTATTGCAACATCAAGACCCTCAATATCAACTCTTGCAACCAGTTCAACTATGTCGTGACCTTCATAAAATTGGGAGCGATGCACCCCATGTCGCACCTCTTAAATCTTTAGGTGTGATTCTTAAATCTTTAGGTGTGATACATCTTGTCTTATATTCCATTTAAACTTGGTGTCATGGCGTTTTTTAAATTGGGAGTGATATGTCATGTCGCACAATTTTTTTAAAACAAAAATCTTTGTCATATTTAAAGTCTTTTAAGAAAAGGACTTTGTCTTTTCTGCCCTTTTATATCTTGTCTTTTGTGTTCCCCTTAATACCTTGGGTGGTATGTACCCTTTAAAAACCCTTGTCTTTTGTACACTTTATCTTCTCCATAGTCCACAACATTTTTTTTTGGTCTTATGTGACCTTTTATGAAACTTTGCTAAATAATTATTTTGTCTCGTTTCAGGTGTATCACACCAAAAAAAATAAAATTCAGTGCGACATGCTTTAAAATTAGGGAACCTTATGTATCACACCAAAAAATATTTAAAAAAATATTTTGGTGTGACAAGTTGCTCCTCCGTCATGGCTTCTTGGACTTTGGTACAATGCAACCCTTGTCGCAGCTTCTTAAAGTTTGGAGCGAAATGTTTTAAGCTTTGAAAACCTTGGTTTTAAACTCCCTTTTAAAACCTTTTGTATTATGCACTCTTATTAATAGTTTTTTTTTGTCGTCTTGTGTCACCCTTTATGAAACTTTGGCTTGTGTGTATCATAATAAAACTTTGGTACCAAATGTTTTAAACTTTGGGACCTTATGTATCACATGAAAAATTGTTCAATGTCGCTCCTAACCAAATTTTGGTGTGATGTGCCATTTAAAACGTGGATCAATGCACCTTCCATAAAAACTTAACACGTTGGAATGAAAACCTACTTCATATTTTTCAATAAAACCCACTTCACTTTACAGTTCAAATGTCACTTTATGCAATGCATATAAGGGTCTAAGCAATATGTTTTGGCTAAGGGTTAATGCAATTAAAATATTAGTTTTGTACCCCCCCCCCAAAAAAAAAGGGGCCCTCCTTAGTCATGCATTGATAACACTTTAGGCTAAAATTGACGTCACCTTTGGATATTCCTTTAGTATAGTTGGTGCTAATGCTATTGTTGAAGTTTTTAGCTTTTCCCCCTTGTTGGCTCTATATTTCGATTTGCAAAACTTGTAGTTTTTTCACACGATATCCGATCAAGATGTCATCCTTTATAATGCATAAAGGATAGTCAAGGATTTATGATAAGTGGTCATACAACCCCACTTCTTATCATTTCAATAATTTTCATAAGCAATGAGGCTCATTTGACGAAGCATCCTTGGTGCACGTTCTTATATTTTTAGACCCCATATTCAAATTCTATTAGTTGTGTTGGGTTCATAATCTTGCAAAGCCTATAGTAGCCCTATTTTGGAGGTAAAACAAATTATTTTGATCAGTACCCGCATGCAATACCCCTGTTTCCCCCAGTTTGTAAATATAACTATAACTGGCCAAGAGACTATGTCAGACTAAATGTGTGTGAATGTTTGATTTGATGAACCTTGTATAAAAGGGTCATTGTATGAATTTTTGTTATTAATATAATTTGAATATGTGTTGCACAACTGCTGGAAGGGGCAAAGTTTTCCAAGATAGACCATGAATGCTATGAGAGAGATGGTGAAGGGAAACCAAGTATGGTTGAGATGACCCTCACCAGACCAGTACCTACTGGGTGTAATTGCTCAATAGTCCTTTGACCCAGAAATGAATTACCAGTCAGGCTGGTAGCTGGAAGGCCATCCTCAAGAGTTAATGAGGAGATCGGGTAGGGTACCCATCTATAAGGCTTCTAGGCCTGACCACGAATTGAGATTCAGACCCACACAACCTTGTTGAGGAAGGAAATAAATGAGGTAATTCAGGGACAGAGAGAGAGCTGCGATATAGTGTAATGTCCCCCACCTCTTGATGAAGAGGTCTGGAAAGACTTAGTGGTCTAGACATCCCCACTAGACCATAGTCTCATACATCATGGGGAAAGGTCAGCTAACTCATTGTTATATTTCGAAGTTGACTTGGAAAAAAGGGAAAAAGGATAAAAAGTAACTCAATGAAGAATTAGAACGCTGGAGGTTGAGTTAGGAGTTAACCTAAGGGTTAAAATAACTCAACAAAGAAATAGAATGGAAGTATAAAGGAAAGGCTAGGGCACACCTTTCATTCATCTTGGATTTTGGTATTTTCTTGTTGAGCTCTTAAGCACACAGTTTTGGGGGTTTTGAGATTACAAACCCTAGAGAACAACTCAGTGGTGAAAGATTTCACTCACTTTGTTCCAAGCTTGGTCTGGGGGATGAAATACTCCACCCACACCATTCTACACTCATCAAAGGTTCCATCATTGATTTAGGAGGGCAACATGGCCATACCATTCAGGGTTTTCCATCAGGGGCACACCATTGCATAAGGAGAAGTTCGATCCAACATTGTGAGAGAGCCTTGAGACATTCTAGCACTTGGGTTTTGCTTGCAAGACTTTGCTAATCAGTTTGGAGGTATTTTGGAGGAGTTACTTCGGCCAGATTATTAGCTACAGATTTGGGACGACTTTGAGAGAAGGAGGACGTATTGGTGATTCAAATATTCTCAGATCTAGGGGGTCATACCTCATATCTGATTGTGAGACTTCTCCAGGTGACTTGTGGCAGCCCGATCTATCATCCTAGAGAGTTTCAGGGGTTTTGGGGGCTTCCTTCATCCAGGCTGAATTATTGGCACTTCAGGGTTTCAGGAGGGCACAGTCTTGATTAGGGTTTCAACAGTTTGGAGGAGCAAGACTTAACATTTGGGCTTCATACTTCAGGGAGGGATTTCCCTCACCCTGATCTATCTTTTGGTGGAGTTTGGCATCACTTGGAGGTCTTCTTCAGCTGGGCCGAAACCTTGGCCTTCTCATCCATCCAGCAAGACATGCTAACAACTAGGGGGGTTGGACGTAACCCTAGCTCTTTTGTATTTGGTCCTTCATCTCATATTCAACCTTTGGAGGCTTATTGGGTATTGTCGAGAGCATTTTGTAGCAGCTCATATCTTTATCTTGGATCCATCTGATGGTATTCCAGATCTGCTTCTATATTGTATCAGGTTCTTGCTCTTCTTAATAAAAAGGTCAGATCTGTGCTTTGGAGTTCCATATCTTGTGTATTCATTATATCTTTCATAATATTGAGTATATCTTCATGAATTGTGCTGAATATCTAAAAATAACCTTAAGGCCGAAATTTAAGAGGCCAACCTGCATACACAAACAAACAAACAATTAATTAAGTGGTTAGCTAGTTTTCCCAAGCGAAAAATTGGCTTGGGAACATTACATATAGCAGAATAGAGAAAAACACTCTCTGGGGAGAGGAGAAGAGAGCATACTTCGATTATGAAGTTGAGAAGGAAAAATCTGAGTAGTAAGCTCGATCTGGCTGTAAGAAGCCTGGGGCAAGGTTTCACTACAAGTTGATAGACGAGGCTGACGAGTGACTGAGGAAGTACTCGTGCTGACCTCCTTCCTTGGAGAAGAGAAAACCAGTTGCCCATTTTCTGTGGGAGAAGGAGAGTAACCTTCGTCCCTGACTATTGTGGAGCAAAGAGAAATGATCTCTCTCAAATCATCATGGCCTATCTCGGGGGTGGCCAGTGGTAAATCCAGTAGGAGTGGCTGTGCCTATGGTTGGGAGGAAACAAACACCCCTTTCAACAATTGCTTCACATTTTCCAGTTCTGATAAGTATTTTCATACTCTGTGTATTATGTTGAATGTGATGATGAAATATCTGAGTTTATAATTCCATCCTTTAGTATCTGAACAATTATTAGAAAAGCTCTGTGATTTCTGTAAACTATTATATCTATATGATCTTTCATTTTATCTTAGTTTTGCTACTAGATAGTTATGAGATATGAGTCCACAGGAGGGAGGGGGTATGATTGACTAAAATGCCTAAGTCCTCCCAACCCTGTGAATTTTACCTTAGCGGGAGTGTTCGAGTTCAAATTCTGTGGGAGAAGGGCATTTTTCCTTTAGACCATTCACCAATGAGACCGAGGGCTCGTTCCCATACCCTTAACCTCTTTGCTACAGAGAGGATATTGTGTTTATCCCTTAAGATTTTCCAAGAGACCCATGTGACTAGGTTCTAGGGGCCCTACACTAGTTCGAAAGGAGCTAGCCATTCGAGACTTATGTCCCCATAATCCTCAGAAATAGCCAAAGGTTGGAGTCATGAATTGACGAGGGCTATTGATCTGGAGATCTAGTGTAGGCCTCTACCAACCGTTAGATTGGACATAGGAGGGGAAGCGTTAAGCGCTTCGGTGATGTCTTACTTCAGGAGAATAGAAGCAGTCTAGCACCGAAAACTCTTGAACGTCAGAGTCCCGGAGTTAATCTGGACCATTGAAACTAGTGGGACATGTGTCCATAGATCCACGGTTATCCGAGAGTCCGGGTATTCTTCTAATTAAGAGACGCACAAGTTTCTCCTAAAGCTCTACGACCAGAATAAATCCTGGCCATAAATGATAGGTACGCGTGGTGACGGATCCAGTGTGGTCCGGAGGGAAAGCTGAGAGACACACACACCGAACTCCCGAAATGTCAAACTGTCGAAGTAACATGGATCATCTATCCTCGAATCCTTCGGGATCCTTTTGAGCCATCAATCTAAAGGACCCACCTTGACTACTCGACTAATCGGGAATGCATCATGGAGCGACACGTGGCCCTTACTCATTCCCTGTCAAGTGTTTATTGTTGAACTGGGACCATTGGATGAAGGGGTACGTGGCAAGCGATCCCGTAGTCTAGAGATGCTATACTCCGAAGGAAACTAACCAAGAGTTTATGAAGTATAAACTCACCGAAGTTGCGAGTGCAGAAGTGGATCTCGACCGTTGGTCAAAAAGGACAGGTGGCACAAGATCCGAGAGTTTGAAGACTTATCTCTTTGGGGGATTTGTGTCGAGAGAATTCGATAAGCTCCAAAGTCGAATATGCGAAGTGATCAGAACCGTAGATCTATGGATCTACGTGGGATCTTGCAGACTATTAGATTGAAATACTGGGCAAATATCAACCTACGATGACGTGGCTCGCTGAAGTCATCCCGGGTGACGTGGACCCCTTTACACGTGCCACGTGTCACCCAGTTTTGGATGATTCACATACCCATTGTGCCTTTTAAGGAATGACACATGTCACCCCCTATCGAGGAAACATGTCACCCCTTGACACTCGCCGCTTGTCGGTTCCTGGTTCATGCCCGCTTGGCCAACGTGGTTGGTGACGTATACGAGACTCCGATAGTTTGGGTAACTTTGGGAGTTCATGGATTTTGGGGCATGTTATAATCTAGGAATGACCAACACAAAACCCTGAACGCCGAACACCGACCGTCGACGGGCCAAGGCCACGTGGTGAGATATCGATAGTTCAGGAGTTTGGGCATAGGGTGACGAAACAGAATGCTCGATGGAGATCGTCGAACACTGAACACCGAAGGGATAGGGGCACGTGGCGAGATTATGGAATGTCGGGGATTATGATACATGAATGTTCAATGCCAAACACCGAATCCCTCTTTAACCGTAGGATCTCGATGAAGAACGTGGACCGTCGATCCCCTTCACTATTCAACGATCGAAGAATTTTGAAAATGCTCTTGGAACTCTCGAAGTTCAGGAACTTTTGAAGTGCCGAAACCTTTGCTAGCATAGGATCTTAGCTCCTGATTTTCAGCCCGAGGTCACAAGGAAGACCTTGCTAGCTGGTTCAAGTGCACAATGAGAGATGTAAGTTTCGGGGAAGCTCTTTAAGAGGGTTTTTCTTAAGTAAGGAATCAAAAATGAACCAGGGAAAGCGAAAATTTGATGCCCCATCCCTAGAAAGGATATTTAGGGGTTGGGTGTGTTACACCGCAATTATGCACTATTTTTTTTAATAAAATCTCAAGCCCCATTCTTGCCATTGATTTACCCTAATTTCATTTTGTCAACTCTTCTGACATCTGAGTTATACGATATTTTAATATGCCAACTCCAACTAAGGTTATCCATCAACAACTAAGATATTTTATTCCGTGAAAACAACCAATTGATATCTGGAGCAGTTGGTGCTAAGAACTTGGCGGAAGTGCCAATTCTTTCTGGAAAACAATTTAGATCTATCCCATGACTCATGGATGTTAAAATCAACTCAGGTAATGCTATATGACACTTTCGCAGGTCAAGGTTAGTCAAAGAACCAAGAGGCACAAAAAACACATGCAAATATGACACATCTATTAAGAACCACATTTTGATGCAAACAAACTTGAAAAGACTATCACCATACTCAATCATGACTACAACATGAGATATTACAAAACAATAGGCATTCAAGAAAGGTTCACCCATTCAAAAAAAAATGTTCAATGATTAAAAAACCAAGAAAACATGCTAATTGAGCAAAGCAATTGAAATATTTGATTTGAAAATTTTTAGAAGGNGGGGGGGCAAGCTGGTGGACTTGGGGGGTTGTTGAGGAATCAATAACCGGTGACACACTAGATGAAGTCATAATATTTGCTAGTCCTCCTTGAATTACGAGCATGAAATGTAGATGATCATGTTCTTACTTTCAAGGTAATTTTAGAGTAAGCATTAAGTAGGTACCTGGAACCTTTTATTGTGGTGGATTTACTAATGATGCTTGCATGCTAGCTAGTGGAGTGCGCCCATTGTTTTAAGAGAATGAATAATGATGCGGTTTATTTCCTTAAATTGCATTGACAATCCATGATGATATCTTTATCATAATTTCGATATCAATTTGAGTCGATATAAATGATTTTCATTGTTTGTAGATATATCATCCCTCAAGTGTTTCTCCACTACCCATGAGAATCCATGGCCTATATGGAGTCACCAGAATGTCACAAACCTTGCTCCATTGCCAACGAATGTCCATAGCCTCAATGAAGACATCTACATGTCCCTTGATCTGATTGTGCTTCCATTCCAAGTCCTTATTGTTTCATTTAATATATGCTTAGCATCTGGTGGATGAGGGAAGCATAAGCCTTCATTTTTTCTTTTATATTTTAGCATGATGGGGGATGAATTCCAGCTATTGGGATTTGTCTTATAGTTATATTTTCTACAACTGACTAATTAAAATAATCTATTTTTATTTTTAGCCCACAAATTTCGACTTTACATCCTTCATGTGAGCAATCGTTAAGTGTATGAGTGAATCCCTTATCACATGAGTCTTTCCCGCCAACCAACATGCAATGATAACCATTGATTATTCATTTTGTCGGGTCATAGATCAATCACCATAACACTAATCCAAATCATCCATGATTTATCTTTAGTATGAGCCTTCAATTCAACTCATAACCCATGAAAGACATGTAGAATACGTCATGGGTGTTTTTATGTGCACAATTCTACCAAAGTGAGATAATAGGGATGGGAAACATGTACACAACCAACCACAATCAATGAGTTCAAAGAGAATAAGTAAAAAATTCATATTTTCTTCAGAGAAAGAAAGATTTCCAAACAAAACATTGCAGCCACATTTATAAGAAAAGGTGAAATATAGATTTAACTATGCAATTAAAAGCAAAAGATAAAGCTCAACTAGAAATCAAAATACAACTAAAAGTTCTAACCTTTAATAAATGATGAGTAAAACATAGTCAGTAAGAAAGGAAAATATTCTAAAAAATAAAGCACGAATGTTAGCGCTACATGTGGCTTAAAAATAATTCAGGCATCATAATGGACCAAGTATTCATGCAGTCTGTCGTAAAGGGCTAATCCCTATTAAAGATTAGACACATAACAACTCATCTAAATAGGCTTTGATGCTAGGTTGTTTGAGAATTATATTTCACTTCTCATTGCTTAAATCCTACTAGCTTATCTTTGTGGCCTTATGTTTTGAGAAAGCTAAGGTTCAAATAATGCCTCAATTCCCCCTTTGTCTACATCTTTGCCATTTTCCTGCATTATCCTTATCCTTGTGGAGTCTATGCTCTAAGTAAAGTTAGTTGAGGTATAGGCTCATAATTGTGAAATATTTTAAAAGCAAATAACCGTTTAAATGTAAACCAACAATTCCAGGTTCATAAGCAACCATTCTCTGATTCTCCAATCATCTGCAATGGACATGGTCTTGCAAACTATTTTGAAGCTTACGCATGCTCATAGAATCACCCGTTCATGTCAAGCACATGATATAAACCAAACATCTATACCTGCATAGGAAAAATCATTCAAGACATAAGGAAGGTTTTAACTGTCTTAGAAGAAAAGGAAAGACTTGAAACAAAAATATGCAAAAAATTTCATAGCAGAATTCAAAATAGATTTGTGAGAGAGGTTTCCAATTGTTATGTTCCATGGATGTATCAAAATTTCCAGGGCTTTTCTCTTTCCCAAGCTTTGTCCTTTTCTTGAGTAAGAAAAATAATCAACACTCAGTATAGAAATTTGGTTTATCCTTCAATTTTTACAATCCTTCCTATCTTAAATTTGAAAACAAGGGTTGACTAAGAAATCCTTTGCATAAGTACACACTGACAGAGAAGTCTTAAGACATGAATCATCAGTTAATCCCGTAGTCAGGTTTGCATGAATTTATTCCAAAAACTTGGCATGTAACACTAAATAGAAAGGTAATGCTTGAATTAACAGGAACCCATACCTACTCAAATGCCTCAAATATAATCTTCCATCTTACCAATTTTGTGTTCCCAAGGTCCCAACAAAAAGGGGAGTCAACTACCTTAAATTTTCTTTAGATGGTGAAAGTCCTTTTTGAGCAAAATATGACTAGCTAGGTCCCAATGAAATCATGAAAGTGATTGAAACCATCCCAAAATGTTGGGAAAGAATTTGGAAGCCATGGACATACCTAAGTGTGATGATTAGTTGGCTACTCTGGAGTGTTTCTTACTGAAAACAACTTTCCTCCCATCATAATGTTTCTTTCACCATGCATGAAAATTGGTTGAAAATTTGGTTTTACTTCCTCCTGAAGTTTTGAAAGCTTACTAGAGATGTTGCAATCTTCATAAGATGATCCATACCATGTATCTCTTGCAAGAGGTCGATGTTATTGAGGTTCAATATTTTAAATCTGAACATGGTCATCAAAATACAAAGCTATCGCTTGCACCTCTTCTGAGATAGAATGAGGAAGATTATGAGAAAATATGTCATCTTTGATATCTCTCGTGTTCTCACTGTCTTCAATAGAGAATGCAGGTATCATGTCTTTCGCCAATGACCCAATTATCATATTTTCAATAGTATTATGTATGCCTTCCCTATTCAATCAAGGAAAAGGTCCACTACCTGCCATCTCTTCAAAGCTTGATTGTATATTTGGTGTCGTTGAATCTTGAATAGATTCTGTATCTGAAATAAAAATAGATTTCTATGTCATGCACAAAGTTAAATGGTAGGGAAATAATGCCTAAATTTTTTCCTTCAGATTGTCCCTCAACATGGGATTGTAGTTTTGTAGGTAGTATCACTATAGGTGAATTGGTTGCCTACGACACATTCTTTAATTCAGGAACTTGGTTAAACATGAAAGTGTATATCCATGATCGACTTTCTTAGAACACCTATCAATTTGAATTGTTTTGCAGGCTAGTGTCTTATCTCCATTGGGATATGTTTTTAAACTTTAGGTTATCAATGGAAGAAAAAAATGGAAAACTTTGTACCTCCACATCCAAATATGTTGTTGTGCCAAGCGCTACAACCCTCCATGTCCCTTGTATTTCACTTGCAATTTCCTTTTAGAAATGGAGCCCCTTTTTACTTTTGGACTTGGGAGATCATCCTCCAACAAACTCTTTGCTTAGCTCTAAAAACTCGGTCTTTATTCTCCCTTACTTCAATCTCATTCTCTCAAAAGAAAAGACACTTATAAAAATTCTTAAAAAAAAAGGCCCCCCCCCCCTTTTTTTTTTTTTTTTTTTTACGGTAAAGTTAACTTAAACTCCTCCGATGTACATCGAAGGAATTACCATCAACTCCTCCGATGTACGTTGAAGGAATTACCATCAACTCCTCCGATGTACATCAGAGGAGTTAACGTGTCTCCCTCCGACGACCTTTTACCACTCAAGTTGCTTAAAACCCCACCGATGCATCAGAGGAGTTAACGTAAACTCCTCCTATGCCACACTAAGTTCTCCGATGTACATCAGAAGACTTATTATTAACTCCGTTGATTTTTAAACGTACATATGATTCGAAAAATCCTTATATTATAAATAGTATTTAATACATATACACATCTACTTGATCTTCAAAATTATAATGATCGTTTGAATGATTGCAAAATACATGTGAAATTACTTATCTATCCAAATTCACTTTAATGATATACAACTTGCATTATAACTGAGTGAAATAGAACAATAATACCAAAATCACATACACAAGTTTGTTAACGAAGTTCACCCAATTTGGGCTACATCTCCAGGTTTGCTTCCAATAGAGACCTCTTTATTAATGCTCAAATGCTTGTGTTTTACAATGACCTCTGTACACGTTGCTCAAGCTCATAAACAAAGTGAACCATCGAATTCCTTGCGAAATTTCGAGAAAAATGAGTATAAAGTTCATAAAATTCCATCAAAGAACCTCTTGGCATGCATTACGATGCAATCCCAAGTCTTGATAACCTCTAGGCATGAACTTAGAGACAATTCCATATTTTGTGGTGTGTTCTTTTCCTCAGTCTACGTGCCCATTAAATAGGGCATAGGCCCTAACCTTCGATCAAAACTATAAGCAAACAATAATTGTATTGTTTAGGAATCTCGTAATAAGAGGTTCCGTTTGCATAACATTGAAGGCATTAACTATATATATGGAGGGTTGGGGGTTCAAGCCCCACCGATCGCCAAATGTTGTGTTGGTTTTTATTATTCGATGGTTGGATATATATATATATATATGCCCCAAAAATGTTGGCATATGGTTAACAATATAATATACGATAAGGTTGGGGGGTCCCCCCCCCGACCTTTTAAACCCCAAACAATACAACGTTCGACCTTAAATATAAATCATGCCATATAAGGTTAACTCTTATGTCTGTGGCGAAATGACAAAGGAGGTTCATGTAAGGTTATAGGAGGTCATGGTTTCGACCCCCGTTGAATCCTATAATTTTGATAAACTTTAACCATTAATGACCAATGAGAGGTTATCACATGGAAACCTCTCATTGGCATATCTCTTCCATGTGTCAAACTACAATTGGTCTACTGTACTGCACAAATTGTCAAGTCACCTGCTCGGTTGGATGTACCGTGTGTCAATTGGAATTCCATGGTGTGGCCACTTCAACACTATACGATCGTATGATCATGCCACGTGTCACCCTTGTAGTGGTGACATGTGTCACCATGACCCTTTGACTTTGAATTTTTCCTGGTTTGACTTGAAATTTGACCATCCATAACTTTTGCATACGAACTTTGTTTGAGGCAATTTTTGCATTGTTAGAAAGCTATCACCAAGATCTACACAATGAAGTCCTTTTTTGAGAACATTTGAGATGATCAAATTTTGAGCATTTCTGAACCCTTCTGGATCTCTGTGAGCGTTTTAGATCTTTCTAGACCTCTATGAGCATTTCGGATCCTCCTGGATCATTCCTCCCCATTGGAAGCCTTTTGGACCACCAAAAGTTTTGATTACTCAAAAAATAAGTGAGGGTAAATCTCCCTCACCTTCCTAATCTCGATCCACTTTCCTTTACTTGTTTTCACCCCTTTAATACCAACTCGAAGATATTCCACATCACCTTGTTATGAAGTCCTCATTCTTCTGTCGAGAATAACATCTTCCTATAACTCATCCAAGTATTCTGGAGAAAAATCATCAACT
Source organism: Picea engelmannii (assembly GCA_009831015.1). NCBI lineage: Eukaryota > Viridiplantae > Streptophyta > Pinopsida > Pinales > Pinaceae > Picea > Picea engelmannii. Next base: position 448,764 of record ML776903.1, on the reverse strand, counting down.
GTCGGAACCCGAATACTTTCATCTTCATCCATAATCATAGGAGGCTCATAAATTTTCAAATTCTCAACATTTACCATTGAATACATTTGTATGTAGGCTGGTAAATCTAAATGAAAGGCATTAGTACCGATATTTTACAATATCTTGAATGGACCATATCAGATTGGTCTTATCTTTTTACCTTCACCCTTCATTCTATCCTTGCTGAGATGTAATCATATTTGATCATCTACTTGAAAATGATGATCAACCTGATGTTTGTCATGCCTCGCCTTGTACTTGGCTTGGCTCTTCTCCAATTGATCTTGTATTTCTTGATGTACCTGCTAGATCCTCTGAACGAACCTTTTATCTTTATCTGTATCATCTTGTCCATCCTCTTTACTTGCTTCTCCAAAAGAAAATTCCATAGGTGATTTAGGAAAGTACCCCAAACATATTTCAAAAGGAGTTTTCTGAGTAGAAGAATGCATGGCATGGTTATAGGCATGTTGTACATAGAGAAATTGTTCATCCCACAATTTAGGATGCTTGTTGTAGTATCCTCGAAGTAGATGTACCATCATTGTCTTTACCACCTCTATCCACGGATGAAAAGTTGTGCTCTTTTTTAACTTAGTGTCCATTAGCTTCCATAAATGAGACCAAAAATTTCTTAAAAAGTGAGAGCCTTGATCTGATATAATAGATGTAGGTATCCCAAAATGAACCCATACATTAGCAAAGAACATCTATGTTGTTTGTTCAATTGTGACCTATTTCTTGCATGGCATTAAAATACACATCTTACCAAATCTATCCATAACGACATAAAAATAATCATGACCTATCATGGACATCGACAAACCCCCTACAAAATCCATGGAGATACTTTCCCATGGCTGAGAAGGTACTGGAAGTGGCATGTATAATCCCAACTTTCTGTTGTTGGGCTTGCTTGTGCAACACATAACACACCCTTTTACACATAACACACACACAATATCTATGTAACTATGCTATTGTCTTACCAACCCCAAAATGACTAGAAATGAGAGATGTATGAGCTTCTATAATTTTGTTTACTATTTCATTTCTGGGTATACAAAACTTTCCAAGATGATATAACAAATTGTCATGCATATGATAATCTAGCTGTTGATTGCTATGAATTAAAGCCATACATACATCTTTAAAATCATCATCCTTGTATATTGTTAATCATAACTTTCATGAGCAAAGGTATTATACCTTAATACTATAGATGCATTGATCACTAGTCTTGACTTTCTACAACCTTGTTATGAATACCTTTCTTCTACTTGATTACCAAATGAAGCAGTTATAAGAAACCCATCCACCTAAAATGTCGTGACTGTTGTAGCTTGGTATGTGACTGCAAATATTGTAATGGTTGATGATTTGTATGAATTATGGTCTCCTTCCCCATTAAGTAATGCTTCCATTTCTTCACACTTTGTACCAATGCATATAATTCCTTAACATATGTTGGATAGTTAATTATTGCTTGAGTGAAATTTTTAGAATTATAACATATAGGTTTACCTCGTTGCATAAAGACTGCTCCCATGGCATATCTTCTTGCATCGGTTTGAATCTTGAATGACTACTATATATTTGGCAGAGCCAAAACGGATGCGGTGCTTATCTTTTCCTTCAATGTCTCGAAGAATTTATGCTGCTTGCCTCCCCATTGAAAGACTTGTTTCACACTTGTTAACGCATGAAAATGAGTTGTTATAAAAGAAAAGTTAGGAATGGATTTCCTCTAGTATTGTACTACTCCTAAGAATCTCTTGACTTCTGTGGCAGTGGTTGGTTTGGTCCATTTCACAATAAATTCTAATTTTGTAGGATCTATCTTTAGCTGACCATTCGCTACAATGTAACCCAAATATACCAGAGAAGTTTTTCCAAACTCACATTTAGACAAATTAACATACAAATTCTCCTTCTTCAAGAGTTCAAAGACTGTCTTGACATGCATTATATGATCTTCCCATATTCGACTGAAGATCAAAGTATCATCTAAGTAGATAATGATAAAGTCATCTATGTAAGGCCTAAACACATCATTCATTACCCTCATAAATGTAGCAAGCACATTTCATAATCCAAATGACATAACTAACCATTCAAACAAGCCCCGCTTTGCCTTGAAAGTAGTTTTCCATATATCACTTTATGCAATTCTAATATGATTGTAACCACTTCTCAAGTATAAATTAGTGAAGTAAACAAAATTCTTTGACTGATCTGATAAATCATCAATTCTTGGAAGAGGATAATGGTTCTTTACCATAATCTTGTTTAGTGCTCGAAAGTCAATACACATCCTCCACGTGGCATATTTCTTTGGAACTAAAACAATAGGAGATCCACACGGAGAGGAAATTGGCCTTATTATTCCTTTATCGAGCAATTATTGAACTTGCTTCTTTATCTCTGCATTCTCTAGTACTAATGATCTATACATACCAATGTAAGGAAGAGGAGCATCCTGCTGCAAATATATTTCATGTTCAACCTCCCTCTTAGGAGGAAACCCTGTAGGTTTCTGAAATAAATCATCATAATTAGATATGATTTTAACCAATTCAAGTTTATGATCATGATCATAACCTGATAAAGCATCAGGTATCTCTTATTTTTTGTTTCACCATCATGAGAACAAAATATTTACTTGCATTCACGAGTCTCTTCATTTTCCTTATGCTCATTAAAGAAACATTAGTTTTGATATGATGAGATCTTACAATAAATTCAATCCCATATTTGAAAATATTATATTTATTCTCTTCGCAATAGAATATATCATTCATATCAAATAGATATGGACTACCCAGGACAATGCCACAAATTTCAAGGGGCACAACATCTAATTCAACCTCATCAAAGAACTTCGATGTAATTGCAAATCCGACTTTACACTGCTTTGTTACCTGCAACTTAGCATATTCACACACCCAACCTAATTGATATGGTTTTTTATGAGGTGTCGTCTTCAAACCTAACTTCATAACAATTGCTCCATATAATAGATTAACTTGAGATCCACTGTTGAACAAAGTATATGTCTTTGTATGCTTGAATACAACCTTGACATGAAAAAGATTACTTCTTTTCTTTTGATCAATAACACTTTCCAATTTGGCAGATTGAACTGAAGAATTAGTAATAGATATACCTTTGCTTCCTATTTCCATGATCTTAGATTCATCTCCCGAATTTGATCCCAGATCCTGTCGAGTTGATGCAATAGTCTTCTTCTTCTCTTTATCCTGGAACCTTTTTGGTCGTAATTCTGGATGCAACTTCCAATAGTGGGCTTCATCATGCCCCTTTCTCTTATAGTGGGAACATGTAGGTCTTTCTTCAAATTTCTTCATAGTAGCTAATTTCTTACTCTTCCATTTTCCTTTCGATTTCTTTTCAAACTTGTGTGGCTTCTTATCTTCAATCACATGCTTCCCCTTACTAGCCTCCAGATGAGTAGCTTGTACTGATACTTCATCAATGTTAGTAGGGTTAAACATCAAGATAGTGTGTTGAAGAAATGAATGCATGCCACCTATATACTTTAGAAGAGTTTCCCGAGAATATATTGGAATTCTTAAAGATAATGGCTTCTTTTTAAATTCTCCCGTATATGCTTGGATATTTTCCTCCTTGCCTTGTTTGAAATGTTTCCATTCCATAATTGTTGTTTACACATAAGCCAATGGATAAAATTATTTTCTAATTGCAACCGTAAATTCATCCCAAGAAGAAATTACTATACCCCGTTTAACAAGATCAACTTCTGTCTTACTCTCCCACCATATTAAGGCTGTATTGTTGAGTCAAAGAGTATCCATTTGTATCTTTGTAGTGTCATCCACGATCCTTTGCACCCTACAATACACCTCTATCTACTTGATTCAATTTTCCAACTTCTCGACATTCAATTCTCCATCATATATTGGCAATTCGAACTTAACATCCAATTTTAATAAAGGCAAATTATGAGCATGAGAAGTCTTCTTAGTGGACTTCTTTTTATGTGAAGAATGTTCACTCGCAGATGATGAATATGGTGAGGATGGTTCGGAAGGTCCACCTCCTTCACCTCCTCCCTCATTTTTAATTGGTTCAACTTTCTCCAATGTATCTTCTTCCTTATCCTTTTTTCGACACTCGTACATTTCTTCTACCATGACTTTCATGAAATTAAAAGCCTCGAAGAAATTATCTTCAGAGTCATAAGGACCTAATTTTCTTGGCAAAGTCATCTCTCTTCTTCGAGTAAATATTCTTGAACCAATCTCTGGATTATAACTTGCAATATTTCCTTCTCCTCGCTTGGATTTGGACCTTGTAACCATTCACTTGTTGTTGGTTGTGGAGCATGATTATCTTCCTGATTCAAAGGTCTTTGTTTTTAGTCATGTTTATACCCCATGAAGACTTTACACCCAGAAAGAATGTACACTCCTCCACGCAGGGGAGTGCAGGGGGGGGG
>ML776903.1:407963-439162 GCA_009831015.1 Picea engelmannii | reverse complement strand
TTAAAATAAAAACCATTTAAGTAATAATTTTGGTCTTCATAAATTTTTGGGGTAAAATGAAGAGAGTAAGAAATTAATTAAAAGCTGTGGATATAAAATATAAAGAAGAAATTAATTATTTTTAATTTTTGATAGTTTAAAAAAATGTTGAATTAATAATAAGAGGGAAAAGGGGTTAAATTGCAACTGCCGTTTTTAGCTCTAATAAAAAGGGGAAAGAGGGAAATTATAAGATTTAGGAAACTAGGGAATGGGGGTAACTTCAAAGGGGAAAGAGGGGAACTCATGGTAAAAAGCGGGAAACCAACTTGGTAAAGAATCTGCAATTTAAGAACCTTCTAATTTTAAACTGATTTAGCAATTTCATTTTAGGGAAAGATTTTAAAACCTGTAAGGGAATCTAGGGACACCTAGGAGTGATTTTAGGAGTAATCCTAGGTGGGTGAGGGAAATAGGACAATTATTTAATTAAAGAAAATAATTAATGGAGAAACGTGGGGGATGGATGACACATGTACGAAGGAGAATTTTTAGAAGATTTTTATTAAAACTTAAATTAAATGAGATTTAAGGAAAGAAGGGAAGTTCTAAATCTCTATAAAAGAAAGGGAGGAGAAGGAAGAAGGGGATCAACTATTAGTGTAACGTTACGTTGCCGGATTAGTGACTTGACTGATTTACTTGTGGGAGTTGGGATTTCCCAACTCAGAAAGGAGTGGTAGCTCGGCCTTGCGAGGCGAGCTGGGAGCTAGACGTATCCTCTAGATAGTGTGTGGCCCCTTTGCGGATCGGGGGGATAAGGGGGAAGTAGAGTACCCCTAGCGTTAGTTGGGAGGTACCGGTGTAGTCTCGATGGTCGGAAAGCAGGATTTGCACGGAGAGCGCGGACGACACTCGGAGCAGGTAAACAGGCAATGGTACGCTTTTTCGGTTGAGTGATAGAATGTTGTAGGATGTATAATTTAGATCTGCATGTGTTTTAAGTAGGTAAACTGATTGATTAGTTTCATGAATGAATTTTTATAGCCTAGAGGAATGTTTGGTTGATTGATTTCCATGACCTTCGTCTTCCTGCTTATCGTGACAGCCCTGTGGTGTTTGATTATGACCCTTGCGATTGTTTTCCTTCATCCCTAGCACACCAGTCCTCGCCTGAGCAGTCGGCCAGGAGCTTGATCTATGGTCGTCAACTTAGCGTTAAAATACCTATGGATCTCAACTCCCTGCTTTTCTGTGCAAGGATGGCAAGCAAAGGATGAACTCATCCGTCTACCTCGGTTGGTGGTCTTGGCTGTTGACTGTCGTTGCGCCTTTTTGGTGATTAAGAATTTTTTCTAAGTATACCATTCCTCTTCGCTACTGTCTTTACCCTCTGCGTTTTTGTTGTCTCTGCAATTTACAAATTGTAGTCAGTAATTTACCCTCTTATTGGAAGCGACCCTGACTTGGTTGGGCTGCGAAATTACCCTTCCCGAATGCCAATTATTTCTTTTGTTAGCATCATCAATCATCATTTTTGGGTCTACGTTTGTTTTCTTTTATATATCTGCATTCTTTTAATAGCTACAAGTTTACACCTAACTGCATTTTTGTACACATGCCCGTGTTCCTTCCTTGAAATACACAGGGAAATTCTTAATGCACTAAGCACATAGAATCTGGATAGTGTTCTTGTTAATGACATTAATATGGGACAATGATTCATATGTATTGTAAATGTTTTGTTATTAAGAGAATGTTGATATTCATAACGTTTTAATAGTGAGAGGTGATTTTATTATTGAAAGCATATTGAGCATTAACATCAGGGGATAACGATATTATGCAAATATTTCTGGATTTTTTTATTCCTTTTTGTATTGATAGTTAAACAACAGTTTCTCCTTACATATGCGTCTGATTGGAAATTTGTTTTACTACAACAAATTGAATCGTATTGATTATAGAAATAGAATGGTGAGTGTAGCGACTGGCTTGAACTTCAACTGAAGTAAGTAACGAGAACAATATTGATTTAGTAAATCTACGATTCCGGTTCAATGTTTTAGTGACAACGAATTTATGTCGGGCAACGAGTTAATTTAACAATGAACAGAGAGATATTTTTTTATTTTCATCCAGACATTGTTTTTGTGACCACGACTGTGTGTCTGGCAGCGAATTCATCCCTTCCTTACAACTGCAAAAGAGGCAGCAAATTCATCCCTGCGGTTCATCCCTTCCTTACAGCTGCAAAAGAGTATGCGCAAGGGGTGCTAGCTTTCTGCGATCCTTGCGTTAAACGAGAAGGGAGTAGCAGAAGGTCTAGAACACCTTCCAGTGGTAAGAGAGTGTTCAGACGTGTTTCCGGAGGAGTTGCCTGGGTTGCCACCATAGAGGGAGTTGGAGTTTACCATAGACCTGAAACCGGGGATGGAACCGATAGCAAGAACGCCTTATCGAATGTCGACCCCAGAGTTACAAGAATTGAAAATGCAACTGAAGGAGTTGTTGGATCTGGGACTGATACGTCTTAGAGTGTCACCGTGGGGTGCACCTGTTATTTTCATATGAAAGAAGGATGGATCATGGAGGCTTTACATTGACTATCGTCAACTGAACAAGGCCAGGATCAAGAATCAATATCCCTTACCGAGAATTGATGATCTGTTCGATCAAATGAAGGGTGCGACGATGTTCTCCAAGATCAATTTATGATCAGGGTATCACCGGTTATGGATAAAGGAGGATGACATCCCTAAGACCGCCTTTAAGACGAGGTTTGGACATTACGAGTTTACTGTTTTACCGTTTGGACTGACAAATTCCCCTGGGGTGTTTATGAGTTTGATGAATGGGGTGTTCTGCGAGTACTTGGACAAGTTCATCCAAGTATTCATTAACGATATTTTGATTTACTCTCGGACGATGGAGGAGCATGACGAGCACTTGCGCTTGGTACTACAGTGTTTGCGAGAGCACAAATTGTATGGGAAATTGTCCAAATGCTCTTTTTATCAATCGAGGATTCACTACTTAGGGCATGTCATCTCCAACGAACTCATCATCGTGGATCTAGCAAAGATCAAGGCTATTATGGAATGGCATGCACCGACAAATGTCCCAGAAGTGCGTAGCTTCATGGATTTGGCAGGATACTATCGACGGTTTGTCGAGGGATTTTCGAAGATAGCAAATCCGATCACGGAATTGCAGAAGAAAAACAAGAAGTTTGTTTGGACCGAGAAATGCGTAGAATAATTTCGAAGGCTTAAGGATTTGTTGACAACAACATCGATACTACAGGTCCCGGACATGGACGCGGACTTCTTGGTATGCACTGATGCATCCAAGGAAGGTTTAGGTGGAGTCTTGATCCAAGACGGACGAGTGATTGCTTACATTTCGAGGAAACTGAGAAGGCACGAGGAGAACTACGCGATGCATGATTTGGAGTTATTAGCCATCGTTTATGTCTTGAAGGTTTGGAGACACTACCTTGTTGGATGAAAATTTGAACTACAGAATGATCATTGTGGACTACAACACATTTTTACGCAAGGCGACCTGAACGCGCGACAACGACGTTGGTCAGAATTTCTTAGCGAGTATGACTTTGAGATTACTTACATAAAGGGAATAGTGAACCGAATGGTGGATGCTTTGAGTCGGAGACCACATATCTTTTCAGTGTTGCCTCTTCAGACGAATCTATGTGAGAAGATTCTCACTTTATAGCGTGACGATGACTAGTACAAAGAGGTCGAGGGTTTTATCGGACAAAACGCAATGATGGTACCATGATATGATGGATTTTCATTCGATAACGATGGTTTATTGAGGTTTAAAAGTTGGATTTATGTACCGCAAAACGATGAGTTGTGGATGCTGATCCTAAGCGAGGCTCATAGAGCAGTTTAGATGGCTCACCAAGGAGTCACGAAGATGAGGGAAGACCTTAAACCCTTATTCTTCTGGAAGGGAATGAAGGCCGACATAGTCAACTATGTGGCCAGATGTCTAGAGTGTCAGCAGGTAAAGGCTGAACATAGACACCCAACATGATTACTTCAACCATATTCCATTTCGGAATCGAAATGGGAGGTTATTTCGATGGATTTTATTGTTGGATTTCCAGTGACGGCAAGGAGACATGACTTGATTTTTGTAGTATTAGACACTCTAACGAATAGTGCTCACTGTATTCCTGTGCATACGACATATCAGGCACTTGACATAGCTAGAGTTTTCATTAGTGAGATTGTGAGGCTGCATGGCGTTCCCAAGAGGATTATATCCGATCGAGGATCAGTGTTTACTGGACGATTTTGGATGAGTTTCCAAGAGGCCTTTGGAACCCAACTTAACTTTAGTACTGCGTATCATCCGGAGACTGACAGACAGACCGAACGGACAAACCAAACCTTGGAGGACATGTTGTGCATGTATGTGATGGACCAACAAAAGCGTTGGGAAGAATTCTTGCCTCTAGTAGAGTTCGCTTACAACAAAAGTTACCAGAGCACAATTAAGATGGTGCCTTTCGAGTTTCTTTACGGGCGATAGTGTCAGACACCCTTGACTTGGGATCATCTTGAGGATAGGGTCCTGGTGGGACCAGAAGCGATCCAACAAATGGAAGAGCAAATGAAAACCATAAGACAAAGGATTAAAGAAGCGCAGGATCGACAGAAGAGTTATGCCGATGCGCATCGAGTCGACCGTAGTTACGAGGTCGACGATCGAGTCTTCTTACGGGTTAAACTGCATAAGAGTTCGATCAAGTTTGGGAAGGGAGATAAACCCTCTCCTAGGTTCATGGGACCTTTTGAGATCGTGGAAAGAAAGGGGCACGTGGCCTATCGACTAGCCTTTCTTGATTCCTTGAGGCATATGCACGATGTTTTTCATGTATCTGTTTTGAGCCACTTCGCATCTTACATCACTGCGTTCGACAGTTACTATGTCGAATGGTAGATCAAGTCGAGGTCCAGTGGGACAATTATAGTCCGCACTCGGCGACCTGGGAGGATGCATATGATATGCGCCAACAGTTTCCATTTTTGTTTGATAGTTAGACATATGATACTGTGATACACTTTATTTTTGGCATTTATACTATGAAACTTCGGGACGAAGTTTAGACCAAGAGGGGGTGTATGTAATATCCCGCTCTGGCACACTGAGCGAACTTATTATTTGAGGACACTTTCTCGCAAGTGATCCGGATTATTATGATATTAAAACATTTGACTTTGCTTATGATGCGTCATGGGTAGATGACATGTTGTTTTACTACATTGACATAGACAGGTGCTATTGACTCCGTTTTACTGAGTGTGCAGGGTTTTGGACCTTGAGGATGCAAAGGCATCGATGGAACCCCTTGGACTCTAGATCGAGTCAAGGAGTGTGCTATTGGGGTTTGATTGATTTATTGTGATATTAGTACATTTGATTTGATGATATGATGTGGACATGTTCTGACATGATTGTTGTTGATGCAGGCTAATGATAGCTTGCCGACCAGACTCACATATGGAATAAAGGGGCCACACACGACTACCAGAGAGGTTGAGGGAGAGGTGTGGACAACAACCCTGCCACAACCTACTAGAACTCCCGCTGTGGCTCGAACTGTAGGTTAATGATTACCTAGTTCGAGAGGACCCACGATGCCATGAGGGTAGACTGCGACAGTCGCTCGCGATGATTCTAAGGGGTGCGCAATAAGGCTGGGGCCTTATTCCTTAGAAGCCCTTAGTCTCCCACAAGTTCACCTGGCAGAGTGTTGACTCCAGGGGTTATTGAGGTCTACCAATTAGTCAAGAGGAGAGTGGCACCCTTGGAGCACGTAGTGCATCCTGAAGGGCACGTCGCACAAAGGAACAAATGAGGCGAGTGGTACCCTTGGAGCACCTAGTGCATCCTGAAGGGCACATCGCATTGATGATGATAGAGGGTTGAACCTAGATGGCCCTAAGACATTTAACACATTAAGAAATTTTAAAACAACTCCCCTAATTAAATGTCGCCTAGTTCAGAATCTAAGTCCTAAGTCTAAAACTTTGTTGGGGGCAAAATTTTGTCTACCCTTGAGAAAACATCTATAAAAATTTAAAATAGTAAAATTTAAAATAAAAACCATTTAAGTAATACTTTTTGTCTTCATAAATTTTTGGGGTAAAATGAAGAGAGTAAGAAATTAATTAAAAGCTGTGGATATAAAATATAAAGAAGAAATTAATTATTTTTAATTTTTGATAGTTTAAAAACATGCTGAATTAATAATAAAAGGGAAAAGGGGTTAAATTGCAACTGCCGTTTTTAGCTCTAATAAAAAGGGGAAAGAGGGAAATTATAAAATTTAGGAAACTAGGGAATGGAGGTAATTTAAAAAGGGAAAGAGGGGAACTCATGGTAAAAAGAGGGAAACCAACTTGGTAAAGAATCTGCAATTTAAGAACCTTCTAATTTTAAACTGATTTAGCAATTTCATTTTAGGGAAAGATTTTAAAACCTGTAAGGGAATCTAGGGACACCTAGGAGTGATTTTAGGAGTAATCCTAGGTGGGTGAGGGAAATAGGAAAATTATTTAATTAAAGAAAATAATTAATGGAGAAACGTGGGGGATGGATGACACATGTACGACGGAGAATTTTTTGAAGATTTTTATTATAACTTAAATTAAATGAGATTTAAGGAAAGAAGGGAAGTTCTAAAACTCTATAAAAGAAAGGGAGGAGAAGGAAGAATGGGATCGACTATTAGTGTAACATTACGCTTCCGGATTAGTGACTTGACTGATTTACTTGTGGGAGTTGGGATTTCCCAGCTCGGAGAAGAGTGGTAGCTCGGCCTTGCGAGGCGAGCTGGGAGCTAGATGTATCCTCTAGATAGTGTATGGCCCCTTTGTGGATTGGGGGGCTAAGGGGGAAGCAGAGTACCCCTAGCGTTGGCTGGGAGGTACTGGTGTAGTCTTGATGGTTGATGAGCAGGATTTGCATGGAGAGCGCGGACGACACTCGAAGCAGGCGAACATACAATGGTACGCTTTTTCGGTTGAATGGGAAAATGTTGTAGGATGCATGATTTAGATCTGCATGTGTTTTAAGTAGGTAAACTGATTGATTAGTTTCATGATTGAATTTTTATAGCCTAGCGGAATGTTTGGTTGATTGTTTTCCGTGACCTTCGTCTTTTCGCTTGTCGTGACCACCCTGTGGTGGTTGACTATGACCCTTGCGATTGTTTTCCTTCGTCCCTAGCATGCCAGTCCTCGCCTGAGTATTCGACCAGGAGCTTGATCTATGATCGTCGCCTTAGCGTTAAAAGACCTATGGATCTCAATGCCCTGCTTTTCTGTGCAAGGATGGAAAGCAAAGGACGAACTCATCCGTCTACCTCGGTTGGTGGTCTTGGTTGTTGACTGTCGTTGCGCCTTTTTGGTGATTAAGCAATTTTGCTAAGTATACCATTCCTCTCCGCTACCCATATTTAGCCTCTGCGTTTTTGTTGTCTATGCAATTTACAAATTGTAGTCAGTAATTTACCCTCTTATTGGAAGCGACCCTGACCTGGTTGGGCTGCGAAATTACCCTTCTCGACTGCCAATTATTTCTTTTGTTATCATCATCAATCATCATTTTTGGGTCTGCGTTTGTTTTCTTTTATATATCTGCATTCTTTTAATAGCTACAAGTTTACACTTAAGTGCATTTATGTACACCTGCCCGTGTTCCTTCCTTGAAATACACATGGAAATTCTTAATGCACTAAGCACAAAGAATCTAGATAGTGTTCTTATTAATCACATTAATATGGGACAACGATTCATATGTATTGTAAACGTTTTGTTATTAAGAGAATATTGATATTCAGAACGTTTTAACAGTCAGAGGCGATTTTATTATTGAAAGCATATTGAGCATTAACATCAAGGGATAACGATATTATTGCAAATAGTTCTGGATTTTATTATTCCTTTTTGTATTGATAATTAAACAACGGTTTCTCCATACGGATGCGTCTGATTGGAAATTTGTTTTACTACAACAAATTGAATCATATTGATTATATAAATAGAATGGTGGGTGTAGTGACTGGCTTGAACTTCAATTGAAGCAAGTAACTAGAACAACCTTGATTTAGTAAATCTATGATTCCGGTTCAATGTTTTAGTAACAACGAATTTATGCGGGACAACAAGTTAATTTAACAATGAATAGAGAGCTATTTTTTTATTTTCATCCAGACATTGTTTTTGTGACCACGACTGTGTGTCTGGCAGTGAATTCTTGAATGGCATACATCTATCCTTATCCTTACATCGACGCCGTATAGTTTTCCCCTCAGAAAACTTTTCAGTCAGACACCGGTCACAGTCTTTTGGTTCCACTCCAGCTCCTAGCGTCCCCAGGTCTAAAAAAGAACTCGATGATACAGTCAGGTTGAGCCTTAGTTAGAAGGATAGCGCCAGTAGCAGTCGCTCCTTCCTCGAAACCGTTGCTTCGTTTGAGCATTTTGCTATTGGCCTCGATCCTTAATGAGGGCAGTGCCGAGTTTTCCTGTCACCGATTGCGTTCTATATGAATTTAACTCTACCCGAACCACTACGCACTGATTCTACTTAACCGGAATTCAATCGCTGCCTTGTAGTTTTTTTTTATTTACTGCCTTGGATTAGTTATTACCTCACCCGAATTGGCAGTAGGTTGCCGTATTATTCCTCGATTTGTCCTGAAACGTAGTTGGGTTGCGAATTTCAAGACCTCGTAGGCCCTTAGCGTAGCCTGCGTCTGTGGACGTGTGACACAGCGAAATTGCCCCTTGTTGACTGTGATTTTCCTTTTCAGAAGCTATTTACCAGGAGGTCAGCAAAACCTGGGCCGAGGTTGCTAGCTCTGGTAGCAACTCAACCCTTACTTGTAACATCAGAAAAAAAAAAAACCTCGTTGTTAATTCTGTAAATTGACACTTACGAGATTTTTGATAGGATAAAACCAAAAGCAAATTTTAGAATAAAACAACTACATCGGAAGAAAACACCTAAATTAATAATATGTAAGAACGTTGTGTACTTGTGAAATCACATAAAGAGGTATGTGATATAGTCTCTTCGTCCCAAAATTTGAAGACATCCTCACAAAAACAGTTCAACTACAAATACCTTATAACACGACCTCTTTAAAAAAAAAATGATATTATACAAGTGAACTTCCTCAATTTCATATTTGAATGCTCCTAATTTATATTAATATATATCATATATAATGAAGTTAAATCGAATACAAAAAACTATTAAAAATGAGTATTATTTCTTGAATATAATTTATGCTAAAAGAAAATAAAGCTAATCCAAAGATGGCTATTGAGAATATCAGATGTAATCTAAGTGAAGATGATCACTATTCAAAAGATCACTGGTTACATAAGTAAATATTATCACCTTTCTTCGTAAATAAATATTATCACATTTTTAACATAAGGTTGGCCATTGTTTTTCATTGTGTATCATATTTGGATTTAGGGTTCGAACCATGGCATTGGAGTGCATAGTCAAAGTCAATTCTCCCCACATGTTTGTGTTATTGTGTACTACACCTTTTAATAGACTTGGCAAGATTGAGACTCCATAATGGATTGACATGGTAAAGAAATCACTTACAAGGATCTTAGTCCTTATGCTCTTAAAGGAGTAGTACTAGTACTATGTTAAAGAAGTTTAACAAAGGGGTGATTTATATCAGAGTAGATTTGTATTAAGAGGGATGGTTGTTCTCAAGTTCCTGCCCTTAATGTCAAGTTCCTTTACAATGATTATGATCTTTTAACATTGGCAGGCTATGATGTTAATGGTTCTCTTTCTTAAGAATAATATTATGTGATGAGAGTAGCCATTGTTTAGGGAAATTGGTTCACTAGGACTAGTTTTTAATTTTGACTAGTACAGTCCGAGAGATGCTTGGGTTGTGGATTGAAGTCACTTTTAACTTGTGCTTCCCAGTGAGGGTGTTGTAGTCCTTAGTTTAATTAATGTTGTACTGAGTTGTAAACTTTTTGTGTGTTTGGTCGGCTTATGTCGGGCAAGACGTAGACACCTCCTTGTTCCTCAGAATAGTCGCCATCCCTGAGACCTTAAATGGTTAAAATTGATGGGAAACTAGGCTTGAGCTTCGCTTATGTGTCTTGGAGGTCTTAACCATTGCAGGGTAGGACGAGCGGGTAGTCAGTCTTATTATTTTGTCGGTTGATTGTTGTTCATTGCTGGCAGATGTTGATGTGCGTCTTAGACCTTTATGTTGATATCGCAGTTGCATGCGTCATGATTAGTCGTCATGTGGCGACGCAGATTATAATGTCTTGTTACCCTTGTACACATGCAATCACAAAAAAAAATAAAAAAAAATAAATTTGCACTTGTTATAAGAGGTTTGTTGTCGTAACGAGGAGGATCGTTACATATGGTATCAGAGCGGGTTCAACCATTGACTTGGGATCGCTATGACTTTCGTTGACATGATTTGATTATACTGTTGCTGATCGAGTTGACTTGTGTGCCTGCAGGTAATGATGGTTAGAGGACGCCACAAAGGTAGAAAAAGTGGTGCTAGATGAGGAGTCGCGATGCCTCCAGTAGCATCCACACCTGAGGGGTCTAACCCCCAGGGAGATGAGCAGGTTCTCGGACAAGAGCAGATAGCAGTTGGCGATGTAGTCGGAATGATGAGATCTTTTCAGCACATATCCGAGGCACTGATCAACCGTTTGGACAGAGATGAGGCCAGAGCACCGACACCTGCTGAGGTTCCGTCGAACGCACTGGCCGTTACTGGTAGTATTCACCGTGAACTCAAGAAGGTTAAATTTCCCAAGTTCTTTGGTGCCCCGAAAGACACAGCCACCAAGGCATGGTTGGAGAACATGGTGATGTGCTCCACACTTCATGATTATACCTCCAACATGAAGGTCCGCATGGCGGTCTTTCAACTGAAGGTGAGCACTCTTCTATGGTGGAAGACGCTCCTACCACAACTGAACATGGCCGTCGAAGACATGTCATGGAAACTGTTCGAGGAACGGTTCCGAGAGAGGAACCTTTTAGAGGAATTCATTGAGCGTCATCTCAATGAGTTCAATGCCTTATGATAGGGAGGTAGTACAGTTCCCGAGTACGAGGCCCGTTTTATGGAGCTGCTCCAGTACGCTCCACACCTTAACAATGAAAAACTTAAGGTCAACAGGTTCGTGTTCAGCCTTAACGGCAACCTACGTGCAAAGGTTAGGCTTTTGATGCCCCAAACCTTGCACGATGCCGTCCAGAAGGCCCTCATAGCAGAGGAGGAGGTTATCAGTGGGGGTTAGACCAGGACTCCAGCGAGACCAACATGGAAGGTTTCAACTGGAACGTAGCAGTAGCAAACACCAACGAGACATACACCAGGATATCGTGGCTTCTAGAGGGGATCCACTTTCACTACACCCCGATGACCGATGCCTCAGCAGTGGACATCTTACCGGGGACCACAACATCAACAACAACGTCGCCCACAACAACAACAGTTTAGGCCTGTTCAACATAATAGACTAGGGTTCTAGGCCGGTGGGTCGTCATCTTCTACTTCAGGTACCGGGACTACTGGGCCGAAGAAGGGGTGTTGGACGTGTGGGGAGCCGCACTACCAGCGTGATTGTCCTGTGCAGAGGACCAGAGCATTCAGATCAGCCTGAACCACTACCATGGGAGATATGGGCAAGGTCCATTGGATTCATGCAGCGGTGAATAACCTCCAGGCAGAGCATCAGTCGACTGTGCGCGAGACGATAGGTATCGTCGCTGACTAGACTCTTAGTATTTTGATAGATCCCGGTTCTATCGAGAGTTTCATTTCTGGTGCAACGCTAAAAAGGATTAAGGTAAAGGTAGTCGAAAAAGATGAGTTTAGATTTGTAGAGATGGTTTCGGGAGCCAAACAGAAGGTTTGAGGAAAGGTTACGGGCTGTGTCCTTAACCTGGGAGAGTTTGTCATGAGGGCCATCCTGTACGTCATGATCTTAGGATCTTATGATGTCATGATTGGTATGGATTGGTTGGAATTGCATGAGGTGATACTCAACTATAAGATGAAATGGTTGAGCTTGGTCAATGACGAAGGACAGAGACGTGTGATTGTAGGATGGAACCAGGGAGTTTCCCTGAGGTTCATCTCTTCCTTACAACTACGGAAGAGTATGCGCAAGGGGTGCAAGCTTTATGCGATCCTTGTGTTAAACGAGAAGGGAGTAGCGGAAGGTCTGGAACACCTTCCGGTGGTAAGAGATTTTGCGGACGTGTTTCTGAAGGAGTTTCCTGGGATGCCGCCGGAGAGGGAGTTGGAGTTTACCATAGACCTGAAACCGGGGATGAAACCGATAGCAAGAACGCCTTATCGAATGTCGACCCCGGAGTTACAAGAATTGAAAATGCAACTGAAGGAGTTGCTGGACCTGGGACTGATATGTCCTAGCATGTCACCGTGGGGTGCACCTGTTATTTTCATACGAAAGAAGGATGAATCATGGAGGGTTTGCATTGAATACCGTCAACTAAACAAGGCCACGGTCAAGAATCAATATCCCTTACCAAGAATTGATGATCTGTTCGATCAAATGAAGGGTGCGACGATGTTCTCCAAGATCGATTTGCGATCAGGGTATCAACAGTTACGGATCAAGGAGGATGACATCCCTAAGACTGCCTTTAAGGTGAGGTTTGGAAATTACGAGTTTACTGTTTTATCGTTTGGACTGAAAAATTCCCCTGGGGTATTTATGAGTTTGATGAACAAGGTGTTCCTCGAGTACTTGGACAAGTTCATCCAAGTATTCATTAACAATATTTTGATTTACTCTCGGATGATGGAGGAGCATGACGAGCACTTGCGCTTGGTACTATAGTGTTTGCGAGAGCACAAATTGTATGGGAAATTGTCCAAATTCTCTTTTTATCAATCGAGGATTCACTACTTAGGGCATGTCATCTCCGACGAAGGCATCGTCATGGATCCGGCAAAGGTCGAGGCTATTATGGAATGGCATTAGCCGACAAATGTCCTAGAAGTGCGTAGCTTCATGGGTTTGGCAGGATACTATCGACGGTTCGTCGAGGGATTTTCGAAGATAGCAAATCCGATCACCAAATTGCAGAAGAAAAACAAGAAGTTTGTTTGAACCGAGAAATGCATGGAAGCATTGCGAAGGTTTAAGGAGTTGTTGACAACAACACCGATACTAAAGGTCCCAGACATGGATGTGGACTTGTTGGTATGCACTGACACATCCAAGGAAGGTTTAGGTGGAGTCTTGATGCAAGATGGACGAGTGATTGCTTACATTTCAAGGAAACTGAGAAGGCACGAGGAGAACTACGCGACACACGATTTGGAGTTATTAGCCATTATTTATGCCTTGAAGGTTTTGGGACACTACCTTGTTGGATGAAAATTTGAACTAAAGACTGATCATTGTGGACTACGACACATTTTTACGCAAGGTGACCTGAACGTCCGACAACGACGTTGGTTGGAATTGCTTAGCGAGTACGACTTTGAGATTACTTACGTAAAGGGAACAATGAACCGAGTGGTGGACGATTTGAGTTGGAGACCATGCATCTTTTTGGTGTTGCCTCTTCAGACGAATCTACGTGAGAAGATTCTCACTTTATAGCGTGACGATGACTGGTACAAAGAGGTCGAGGGTTTTATCAGAAAAAACACAATGATGGTACCACGATATGAGCGATTTTCATTTAATAGTGATGGTTTATTGAGGTTAAAAAGTTGGATTTACGTATCTCCAAACGACGAGTTGTGGATGTTGATCCTGAGCGAGGCTCATAGAGCAGTTTACATGGCTCACTCGGGAGTCATGAAGATGAGGGCAGACCTTAAACCCTTATTCTTCTGGAAGGGAATGAAGGCCGACATAGTCAACTATGTGGCCAGATGTCTAGAGTGTCAGCAGGTAAAGGCTGAACATAGACACCCATCAGGATTACTTCAACCACATGCCATTTCAAAATCGAAATGTGAGGTTATTTTGATGGATTTTATTGTTGGATTGACACTGACGACAAGGAGACATGACTTGATTTTTGTAGCAGTAGACACTCTGACGAAGAGTGCTCACTTTATTCCTGTGCGTACGACGTTTCAGACACCTGACATAGCTAGAGTTTTCATCAGTGAGATTGTGAGGCTGCATGGCGTGCCCAAGAGGATTATATCCAATCGAGGATCAGTGTTTAATGAATGATTTTGGACAAGTTTCCAAGAGGCCTTGGGAACCCAACTTAACTTTAGTACTGCGTATCATCCGGAGACTGATGGACAGACTGAATGAATGAACCAAACCTTGGAGGACATGTTGCGCATGTATGTGATGGACCAACAAAAGCGTTGGGAATAATTCTTGCCTCTAGTAGAGTTCACTTACAACAACAGTTACCAGAGCACCATTAATATGGTGCCTTTCGAGTTTCTTTACGGGCGACAGTGTCAGACGCCCTTGAGTTGGGATCGACTTAAGGATAGGGTCCCGGTGGGACCAGAAGCGATCCAACAAATGGAAGAGCAAATGCAAACCATAAGACAAATGATTAAAGAAGCGCAGGATCGACATAAGAGTTATGCCGATGCGCATCGAGTCGACCGTAGTTACGAGGTCGGCGATCGAGTCTTATTACGGGTTAAACCCCATAAGAGTTCGATGAAGTTTGGGAAGCGAGCTAAACTCTCTCCTAGCTTCGTGGGACCTTTCGAGATCGTGGAGAGAAAGGGGCCCATGGCTTATCGACTAGCCTTGCCTGATTCCTTGAGGCGTATGCACGGTGTTTTTCATGTATTTGTTTTGAGACATTATATTAGTGATCCTACGCATGTATTTGACATGAGTTTCTTGCAGGTTTCAGATGAGGGAGCGCTCACGGCTGAGTCGGTCTGCATCTTAGATCACCACGTTTGACAATTACGACGTCGAACGGTAAATCAAGTCAAGGTCCAGTGGGACAATTATAGTCCGCACTCGACGACCCAGAAGGATGCATATGATATGTGCCAGTAGTTTCTATTTTTGTTTGATAGTTAGACATATGATACTGTGATACACTTTATTTTTGTCATTTATACTATGAAACTTCGGGATGAAGTTTAGACCAAGAGGGGGTGTATGTAACATCCCGCTCTGGCACACTAAGAGAACTTATTCTTTGAGGACACTTGCTCGCAAGTGATCCAGATTATTATGATATTAAAACATTTGACTTTGATTATGAAGCGTCATGGGTAGATGACATTTTGTTTTACTACATTGACATAGACAGGTGCTATTGACTCAGTTTTACTGAGTGTGTAGGGTTTTGGACCTTGAGGATGCAGAGGCATCGATGGAACCCCTTGGACTCTGGATCGAGTCAGGAAGTGTGCTATTGGGGTTTGATTGATTTACTATGATATTAGTACATTTGATTTGATGATATGATGTGGACATGTTCTGACATGATTGTTGTTGATGCAGGCTAACGATAGCTTGCCGACCAGACTCACATATGGAGTAAAGGGGCCACACATGACTACCAAAGAGGTTGAGGGAGAGGTGTGGACAACAACCCTACCACAACCTACTAGCACTCCCGCCGTGGCTCGAACTGTAGGTTAACGATTACCTAGTTCGATAGGACCCACGATGCCGTGAGGGCAGACTGCGACAGTCGCTCACGATGATTCTAAGGGGCGCGCAATAAGGCGGGGGCCTTATTCCTTAGAAGCCCTTAGTCTCCCACAAGTTCACCTGGTGGAGTGTTGACTCCAGGGGTTATTGAGGTCTACCAATCAGTCAAGAGGTGAGTGGCACCCTTGGAGAACGTAGTGTGTCTTGAAGGGCACGCCGCGCAAAGGAATAGATGAGGCGAGTGACACCCTTGGAGAACCTAGTGCGTCCTGAAGGGAATGTCGCGTTGATGATGATAGAGGGTTGAACCTAGATGGCCCTAAGACATTTAACACATTAAGAAATTTTAAAACAACTCCCCTAATTAAATGTCACCCAATTCATAATCTAAGTCCTAAGTCTAAAACTTTGCTGGGGGTAAAATTTTGTCTACCCTTGAGAAAACATCTATAAAAATTTAAAATAAAAATCATTTAAGTAATAATTTTGGTCTTCATAAATTTTTGGGGTAAAATGAAGAGAGTAAGAAATTAATTAAAAGCTGTGGATATAAAATATAAAGAAGAAATTAATTATTTTAAATTTTTGATAGTTTAAAAAAATGCTGAATTAATAATAAAAGGGAAAAGGGGTTAAATTGCAACTGCCGTTTTTAGCTCTAATAAAAAGGGGAAAGAGGGAAATTATAAGATTTAGGAAACTAGGGAATGGAGGTAACTTAAAAAGGGAAAGAGGGGAACTCATGGTAAAAAGCGGGAAACCAACTTGGTAAAGAATCTGCAATTTAAGAACCTTCTAATTTTAAACTGATTTAGCAATTTCATTTTAGGGAAAGATTTTAAAACCTGTAAGGGAATCTAGGGACACCTAGGAGTGATTTTAGGAGTAATCCTAGGTGGGTGAGGGAAATAGGACAATTATTTAATTAAAGAAAATAATTAATGGAGAAACGTGGGGGATGGATGACACATGTACGAAGGAGAATTTTTAGAAGATTTTTATTAAAACTTAAATTAAATGAGATTTAAGGAAAGAAGGGAAGTTCTAAAACTCTATAAAATAAAGGGAGGATAAGGAAGAAGGGGATCGGATATTAGCGTAACGTTACGCTGCCGGATTAGTGACTTGACTGATTTACTTGTGGGAGTTGGGATTTCCCAGCTCGGAGAGGAGTGGTAGCTCAGCCTTGCGAGGCGAGCTGGGAGCTAGACGTATCCTCTTGATAGTGTGTGGCCCCTTTGCGGCTGGGGGGGCTAAAGGGGAAGAAAAGTACCCCTAGCATTGGCTGGGAGGTACCAGTGTAGTCTCGAGGGTCGGCGAGCAGGATTTGCACGGAGAGCGCGAACGACACTCGGAGCAAGCGAATAGGCAACAATACGCTTTTTCGGTTGAATGATAGAATGTTGTAGGATGTATGATTTAGATCTGCATGTGTTTTAAGTAGGTAAACTGATTGATTAGTTTCATGATTGAATTTTTATAGCCTAGAGGAATGTTTGGTTGATTGATTTCCGTGACCTTCGTCTTTCCGCTTGTGATGACCGTCCTGTGGTGTTTGACTATGACCCTTGCGATTATTTTCCTTTGTCCCTAGCACGCCAGTCCTCGCCTGAGCAGTCGGCCAGGAGCTTGATCTACGGTCGTCGCCTTAGCGTTAAAAGACCTATGGATCTCAACACCCTATTTTTTTTTGCAAGGATGGCAAGCAAAGGATGAACTCATCCGTCTACCTTGGTTGGTGGTCTTGGCTGTTGACTGTGGTTGCGCCTTTTTGGTGATTAAGCAATTTTGCTAAGTATACCATTCCTCTCCGCTACCCGTCTTTACCCTCTGCATTTTTGTTGTCTCTCCAATTTACAAATTGCAGTCAGTAATTTACCCTCTTATTGGAAGTGACCCTGACCTGGTTGGGCTGCGAAATTACCCTTCCCGACTGCCAATTATTTCTTTTGTTAGCATCATCAATCATCATTTTTGGGTCTGCATTTGTTTTCTTTTATATATCTGCATTCTTTTAATAGCTACAAGTTTACACCTAATTGCATTTATGTACACCTGCCCACGTTCCTTCCTTGAAATACACATGGAAATTCTTAATGCACTAAGCACAGAGAATCTGTATAATGTTCTTGTTAATGACATTAATATGGGACAATGATTCATATGTATTGTAAATGTTTTGTTATTCAGAGAATGTTGATATTCAAAACGTTTTAACAGTCAGAGGCGATTTTATTATTGAAAGCATATTGAGCATTAACATTAGGGGATAACGATATTATTGCAAATAGTTATGGATTTTATTATTCCTTTTTGTATTGATAGTTAAACAACGGTTTCTCCTTACGGATGCATCTGATTGGAAATTTGTTTTACTACAACAAATTGAATCGTATTGATTATAGAAATAGAATGGTGGGTGTAGCGACTGGCTTGAACTTCAACTGAAGCAAGTAACGAGAACAACCTTGATTTAGTAAATCTGCGATTCTGGTTCAATGTTTTAGTGATAGCGAATTTATGCCGGGCAACGAGTTAATTTAACAATGAACACAGAGCTATTTTTTTTATTTTCATCCAGACATTGTTTTTGTGACCACGTCTGTGTGTCTGGAAGCGAATTCTTGAACGACATACATCTATCCTTATCGTTACACCGACGCCGTATATTTTTCCCCTCAAATAAATTTTCAGTCAGACACCTGTCACGGTCTTCTGGTTCGACTCCAGCTCCTAGAGTCCCCAGGTCTAAAAAATAACTCGATGATACAGTCAGGTCGAGCCTTAGTTAGAAGGATAGCGCTAGTAGCAGTCGCTCCTTCCTCGAACCCGTTGCTTCGTCTAAGCATTTCGCTGTGGGCCTCAATCCTTAACGAGGGCAATGGCGAGTTTTCCTGTCACCGACTGCGTTCTATATGAATTTACCTCTACCCGGACCACTATGCACTGATTCTACTTAACCGGAATTCAGTTGCTGCCTTATATATATTTTTTTATTTACTGCCTTGGATTAGTTATTACCTCACCCGAATTGGCAGTGGGTTGCCGTATTATTCCACGATTTGTCCTGAAACGTAGTTGGGTTGCGGATTTCAAGACCCCGTAGGCCCTTAGCGTAGCCTGCGTCTGCGAACGTGTGACACAGGGAAATTGCCCCTTGTTGACTGTGATTTTCCTTTTCAGAAGCTATTTACCAGGAGGTCAGCAAAACCTGGGCCGAGGTTGCTAGCTCTGGTAGCAACTCAACCCTTACCTGTAACATCAGCAAAAAAAAAACCTCGTTGTTAATTCTGTAAATTGACACTTACGAGATTTTTGATAGGATAAAACAGAAAGCAAATTTTAGAATAAAACAACTACGTCGGAAGAAAACACCTAAATTAATAATATGTAAGAACGTTGTGTACTTGTGAAATCACATAAAGAGGTATGTGATATACTCTCTTCCTTCCCAAAATTTGAAGACATCCTCACAAAAACAGTTCAACTACAAATACCTTATAACACGACCTCTTTAAAAAAAAAATGATATTATACAAGTGAACTTCCTCAATTGCATATTTGAATGCTCCTAATTTATATTAATATATATCATATATAATGAAGTTAAATCGAATACAAAAAACTATTAAAAATGAGTATTATTTCTTGAATATAATTTATGCTAAAAGAAAATAAAGCTAATCCAAAGATGGCTATTGAGAATATCAGATGTAATCTAAGTGAAGATGATCACTATTCAAAAGATCACTGGTTACATAAGTAAATATTATCACCTTTCTTCGTAAATAAATATTATCACATTTTTAACATAAGGTTGGCCATTGTTTTTCATTGTGTATCATATTTGGATTTAGGGTTCGAACCATGGCATTGGAGTGCATAGTCAAAGTCAATTCTCCCCACATGTTTGTGTTATTGTGTACTACACCTTTTAATAGACTTGGCAAGATTGAGACTCCATAATGGATTGACATGGTAAAGAAATCACTTACAAGGATCTTAGTCCTTATGCTCTTAAAGGAGTAGTACTAGTACTATGTTAAAGAAGTTTAACAAAGGGGTGATTTATATTAGAGTAGATTTGTATTAAGAGGGATGGTTGTTCTCAAGTTCTTGCCCTTAATGTCAAGTTCCTTTACAATGATTATGATCTTTTAACATTGGCAGGATATGATGTTAATGGTTCTCTTTCTTAAGAATAATCCTATGTGATGAGAGTAGCCATTGTTTAGGATGGCAAGCAAAGGATGAACTCATCCGTCTACCTTGGTTGGTGGTCTTGGCTGTTGACTGTGGTTGCGCCTTTTTGGTGATTAAGCAATTTTKCTAAGTATACCATTCCTCTCCGCTACCCGTCTTTACCCTCTGCATTTTGTTGTCTCTGCAATTTACAAATTGCAGTCAGTAATTTACCCTCTTATTGGAAGTGACCCTGACCTGGTTGGGCTGCGAAATTACCCTTCCCGACTGCCAATTATTTCTTTTGTTAGCATCATCAATCATCATTTTTTGGTCTGCATTTGTTTTCTTTTATATATCTGCATTCTTTTAATAGCTACAAGTTTACACCTAATTGCATATATATACACCTGCCCACGTTCCTTCCTTGAAATACACAGGGAAATTCTTAATGCACTAAGCACAGAGAATCTGGATAATGTTCTTGTTAATGACATTAATGGATTGAGACTCCATAATGGATTGACATGGTAAAGAAATCACTTACAAGGATCTTAGTCCTTATGCTCTTAAAGGAGTAGTACTAGTACTATGTTAAAGAAGTTTAACAAAGGGGTGATTTATATCAGAGTAGATTTGTATTAAGAGGGACGATTGTTCTCAAGTTCTCGCCCTTAATGTCAAGTTCCTTTACAATTATTACGATCTTTTAACATTGGCAGGCTATGATGTTAATGGTTCTCTTTCTTAAGAATAATATTATGTGATGAGAGTAGCCATTGTTTAGGGAAATTGGTTCACTAGGACTAGTTTTTAATCTTGACTAGTACAGTCCGGGAGATGGTTGGGTTGTGGATTGAAGTTTATTTTAACTTGCGCTTCCCAATGAGGGTGTTGTAGTCCTTAGTTTAATTAATGTTGTACTGAGTTGTAAACTTTTTGTGTGTTTGGTCTGCTTGTGTCGGGCGGGACGTAGACACCTCCTTGTTCCTCAGAAAAGTCGCCAACCCTGAGACCTTAAATGGTTAAAATCGATGGGAACCTGGGCTTGAGCATTGCTTATGTGTCTTGGAGGTCCTAACCATTGCAGGGTAGGACGAGTGGGTAGTCGGTCTTATTATTTTGTCGGTTGATTTTTGTTCATTGCTGGCAGATGTTGATGTGCGTCTTAGACCTTTATTTTGATATCGTAGTTGGATGTGTCATGATTAGTCGTCATGTGGTGGTGCAGAGTATAATGTCTTGTTACCCTTGTACACACGTACACACACAAAAAAAAAAAATAAAAAAATTTGCACTTCTTATAAGAGGTTTGTCGTCGTAACGAGGAGGATCGTTACATAGAGAATGGAAGGCTAGACAATGGAAGCTATATTATGTAGATGAAATAATATAGAATGAAAGGCTAGACAATGGAAGCTATATTATGTAGATGAAATAATATAGAATGGAAGGCTAGACAATGGAAGCTATATTATGTAGATGAAATAATATAGAATGGAAGGCTAGACAATGGAAGCTATATTTTAAAAGGCTAGACAATGGAAGCTATATTATTTTCCTATTGTATGTAGATGACATGCTTGTTGCAAGATCTAATATGTAGGATATAAATGTTCTTAAGAATAAATTATCTAATTCATTTTCAATTAAGGATTTGGGTGCTGCAAAGAAAATCCTTGGTATGAGAATAACAAGAGACAAGAAAATTGCAAATTGACATTATCTCAGGGTGAGTACATAGAGAAGGTGTTGGAGAGGTTTAGAATGCAAAATGCAAAACCAATTAGTACACCTTTGGCCAACCATTTGAAATTAACTTTGGAAATGTGTCCCAAGACACATGAGGAGATAGAACACATGTCCAAGGTCCCTTATTCATCAATAGTTGACAGCTTGATGTATGCGACGGTTTGCACAAGAACAGATATTGCAC
Organism: Picea engelmannii; assembly: GCA_009831015.1. NCBI lineage: Eukaryota > Viridiplantae > Streptophyta > Pinopsida > Pinales > Pinaceae > Picea > Picea engelmannii. The sequence continues at coordinate 417,356 of ML776903.1, read as the reverse complement.
ATGCAGTGGGAGTTGTAAGCAGGTATATGAAAAATCCAGGTAAAGACCATTGGGAGGCAGTAAAGTGGATTGTCAAGTACTGCTACTCATGCATTATGTTTTGGAGGTTCAGACACTGTTCTACATGGATATGTTGATTCAGATATGTCAGGTGATAAAGATAGCATGAGGAGCACCACAGGGTATGTTTTTAATATAGATGGAACAACGATAAGTTGGATTTGAAAACTACAAAAGGTTGTTGCACTTTCAACAATAGAGGCAAAGTATGTTGCTGCTACAGAGGCTAGTAAATAGATGATTTGGTTACATAGGTTTATGGAGGAATTGGGAAAGAAGCAGGAGAATAACAGGTTGTATTGTGATAGTGAGAGTTCCATTCATCTTGAAAAGAACTCAACCTTCCATTTGAATACTAAGAATATACAAATCAGGTACCATTTCATACGATCCATCTTGGAAGATGGACATTTGAAGTTGGAAAAGATACACACTAGCCAGAATCCTGCAGACATGTTAACTAAGGGAATAACCAAGGAGAAATTGAGTTCTTTCTCAGTTTCAGTTGGTATTCAAGGATGAAGGTGAAGATGAGAAATTTGATAGGTCCAAGAAGGTTCATAGTCCAACAGATACAAAAACGGTGGAGTTGTTGAGATCAATATCCAAGTGGGAGATTGTTGGTTGTGGAGCCTGATTATCTCCGTGATTCAGAGGTCTTTGTTTTCAATCGTGTTTATACCCCATGAAAACTTTACACCCATAAATAATATACACTCATCCACATGGGGGGGTGTAAGGGGAGGGGGGGGGGGGGTTACCTCCCTGCGGGGTCCGTGGGAAAGCGGGCCCTTGACGTGGGTTCAGGGGTGAAGCCCCTGAAGGAAAATTTTCCTTGTAAATGTATATTGTAATATCATTGTAAATCTTGACTGTTCATTATAAGGTCACATATATGAATATAGAAGTTACTTTAGGGTTTTTTTCCCTAGAAGGAAACCCTCTTTTACAAGGGAAATGTATTGCGGCTATGCGATTATTGCGAATAATGTATTCTGAGAGAGGAGTCTGTGATAGAAAGAAGAGGAAGTTACAACATGTGTGCTATATGTTGTATCCCTTCACTTGTTGGATAATAATAATGAAAGGACCTGACAATTTCTCTAGTGGACGTAGCCCACACTGGGTGAACCACGTATATATGTGTCTCTATTGTATTGCGTATCTTCTGTGTTTTATTTCCGCATTTGTTTTATTTTATTGTTCCGTGATCCTGTTTTTCTAACACTTGCAACCACTTGTCAAAACCTTTGCTTTGATACCAACTTGATCCGAAAAATACTTAGATGCTAATTATTCTTTAATACATATAAACATCTACTTGATATTCAAAATAATAATGATGGTTTGATTGATTGCAAAATACATGTGAAATTACTTATCTATCCAAATTCACTTTAATGATATACAACTTGCAATATAACTGAGTGAAATAGAACAACAATACCAAAATCACATACACAAGTTTGTTAACGGAGTTCACCCAATTTGGGATACGTCTTCGGGTCTGCTTCCGATAGAGACCTATTTATTAATTCTTAAATTCTTGTGTTTTACAAGGAACTCTTTACACATTTATCAAACTCATAAACAAAGCACACCATCGAATTCCTTGTGAAATTTCAAGAAAAATGAGTATAAAGTTCATAAAATTTTGTCAAAGAACCTCTTGGCACACATTACGGTGCAATCCCAAGTCTTGATACCCTCTAGGCATGAACTTCAAGACAATTTTGTTCATCGTAGTGTGTCCTTTTCCTTGGTCATGTGTGTAACATCCCCCAACACATCACAGGGACATTACGATGCATAATACTCATAAAAATGAAATTCCTACTAACTAATTTAATTCTTTTACTGCTATCCAATTTCATGTAGCTTAAATCTACTAATTTAAACCAGATTTAGCTACTATCTATAACCATAAAAATATATGCATTTACAACATACCAAAATAACATGAATGAAGCTTAATCATTCATATAACAACATATAAATCATTCTTAAATACACAATGTTCATGCACAACAAATAAACTCATGTAAATAACTAAAAAACAAGATAAAACACTTATGTTTAAACAAGAGTTGTGAAACCAACTACTTGGGATGGACGTTCCTCCCAATCGTAGAATGACTATTCCAAATCTCAATAGCCAGTCACCCTCGAGTTGAGGCTGGTAATCCACAAAATAGGGTGGTCTCTCACTGTCCACTCACAACTCATAAAACTCACAACCCACTGATATCTTCTTACAACTATCTCGATTTTCCACCAGCTGTCTTCCTCTTGATATGCCCAAGCTAAGGAATGTACCCCTTCACTAATATCATTCCCTCAGGTGTCCCATTTTTTTATCATGGTCTTTCTGGCACATGTAACCAAGGATCTCTTAGATGGGAACTCAAGGGATCTTGCTGCTAGGAAAACTACCAACAAACCAACAAAAAACACTTGTTGTTACAGTGAAACTCACCCAGGAGTTCACTCTTCATGCCTGACAACCCGAATCTTCATTTTATAGCTCCAAATATGCTCCAATATGATCCATCTTTCTCTAGAATTCACCCTCCATGGATACACTAGCTCCAAGCTCCCTTTCTTTCTCTCTACTTGATCCTCATGAACAAAAACTCAATGTGTAAAAATAAGGTCCCAACCCATACAAATTTCCTCTCTTTGGCTTACCTTTCTTGACTCACACTCTTCTCCAAGCTAATTGTACTCAACCCCCATGTGCCCAATAACTATGTTATGTGACTACTCACACCCACCCTCTTACATGTATTCAATTATTGGCTTTGGGAACACTCAATCAGAAATGGGAAGGTTCATACACCAATATCAAATTTAGGAAAATGGGTTGAATTAATATATAGGGGTAATTCCCCCTTGAACCCCTCTTGGCCATTATCCTAGACACTCCCATCTCTTGTGGATTAATTCAACCCCCATCTCTTGTCCATGTCCCCTTAGCAATTGGCATTGCATTTTATTAGAACATTGAAATGCAATTCACATATTACATCACTTTGGCCATAGCCACACATTATATCTACATAAGCATTAATTAAACTGGGGATTGTAATGGGGATGTTACATTCCCCCTCCCCTACAATTGTGCGTTGTCCTGGGTCCACTCTATGCCGATATACATATATATGCAAATTTACATCACAATACTTAGAAAATAAAAATTATGCAATTTTACAACTCCAGCAGTAGTTCCAACCATAATATCTTGTTCCTCTCAACTTGTCAACCCAAGTAATGCACCATTCATTTATGAAGGTTAACCCAAGGGATGTACCATCCGTTTATCAAGGATAATCCTAGGGATGTACCATCCATTTATCAAGGATAATCATAGGGATGTACCATCCATTTATCAAGGCTATCCCAAGAGATGTACCATATGTTTATCAAGGCTAACCCAAGGAATGAGCCATTCAATTATTAAGGTCTCCAACAAAGTTGGTTAGGACTTTGAGATGTGGTTCAGGAACTCTAGCTGCTCAAAATGGAGTCTTTCATTTCATTTTCTTCAAAATTGTCAAAAATTTGTGGGTATTTTGCCCACATGTTTTTTTCATGCTCCCATGTAGCATCTTTAGGACCGTAGCAGGTCCATTGAATCTTTACCATCTCTATGGATTTTTTACTGAGCACTTTGACTTTCTGGTCAAGGATGTGTACTGGTTCCACCTGGAAATCCCTTTTGTGCTTCAACTGGATCACATTCCAATCAATTGTGTGGTCAGGGTCATGTGCATATTTCATTAATAATGACACATGAAATACATTATGAACTCTCATGGATGCAAGAAATGCTAGAATTTATGCAACTGGCCCTATCTTTTCTAATATTTCAAAAGGCCCACAATATCTTGCTGCCAACTTTGGGCAACTGCCTAATCTTATTGAACTTCTCTTTGCCTTGAATTTAAAAAACACATGTTCTCCCACTTTGAAATCTATAACCACTATGTTCTTGTCTGCTTAGATTTTCTACCGATCCTGGGAAACCTTTAAATTATACTTTATCTTTTCCATATTCTCTTCCATTTCCCTTAACAATTATGGCCCAACAACTACTTTGTCTGCTAGATTATCCCAACTCACTAGAGTGTTAAATTTTATGCCATACAATGCTTCAAACATACTCATTTTCAATGAGGCCTGATACCCATTGTTGTATGCAAATTCCACTAAATGAATATAATATTCCCACTTTGATGGTTGATACATCGTATACATTCTAAGCATGTCCTCAATTATCTTGTTGGTCCTTTCTATTTTCCCATATGACTTTGGGTGATACGATGTACTAAGATTCAAATTTGTTCCAAAGCCTTTGAATAAACCATTCCAAAAATTCAAAGTAAAATTTGGATCCCTATCTGAACCTATTTCCTTAGGCACTCCATGTAGCCTAGCGACTTCTTTCATATATATTTCTGCAATATTTTTTGTCTTGTGTGTAGTCTTTACTGGAATAAAATGAGCTTCCTTAGTCAATTTATCCACTACCATCATGATGGAATCAAGCTGCTTCACTGTTCTGGGAAACTTAGTATTAAAATCAACAATGACAACTTCCCACTTCCATTCCAGAATGGGTAATGGCTGTAGAAAACCTGTTGGATGCCTATGTTTTGTCTTCATCTTTTGGCATTCTAGACATCTGGCTATGTAATTGGCCACTTCCTTTTTCATTCCTGGCTGAAAATATTGGCTTCCCACAGCTGCAATTGTCTTCTAATATCTTGGGTGTATGACATATGACACATTATGCATTTCCTTCAACATTGCATTTTTCAGCTCACTGGATTTTGACACATACACCTTACCTTTGTACATGAGAATTTTGTCTTCTTTCAACTCATAAGAAATTTGTACTAAAAATTACCTTGTTGTAATGTCTCTTTTATTTTTAAATAACGTTTATCTGAATTTGTTTATGTAATAATTTGATCTTTTAGATCAATCCTATACATGTTGATGGCTACAATATGCACATCATGAGCTCTCCTTCTAAGTGCATCGACCACTTGATTTTCCTTTCCCTTTATATGCTTAATTTCAAAGTCATATTCACTCATAAATTCCAGCCATCTAGTTTGTCTGGAATTTAGTGTTGGATGTCCAAACAAATGCTTCAGAACACAATGGTCTGTCCTTAGCTCGGATTTCTTACCCATGAGGTAATGCCTCCACCTTTTAAATGCATGTACAATTGCTGCTAATTCTAGATCATGGGTAGCATAATTTCTTTCATGCTCTTTTAATTTTCTGTAATCATATCATACCACATAATCCTTTTGAATGAGAACTCCACCGAGTCCTTCCTTGCATGCATCAATGCACACAACACAATCTTCATCCGGATATGCAATCTTCAATATCGGTGCACTTGTTAATATTTCCTTCAATTGTTGAAAGATTTCTTCACACTTGGAAGTCCATTCGAACTTCACTCCCTTCTTTTGCAAAAAAGTGATTGGACTTGCAATCTTTGAAAATTCTTTTATGAATCTTCGGTAATAACCAACAAGATCCATGAATGATCTAACCTCTGTCACGTTCTTTGGCGCTGGCCATCCTCTAATGGACTCTATCTTCTTAGGATCAAATTATGTCCCTATTACTGAAATTATATGCCCCAAGCAGTGAATCTTCTTTTGCTAAAATATGCACTTACTTAGCTTAGCATACAATTTATGATTTCTTAGAACTTGCAACATCATTCTTGAATTTTTCTCATGTTCCTACTCTGAATTAGAGTAGATGAATATATCATCTAGGAACATAATTACAAACTTGTCCAGGTGCTCCCTGAACACTCCATTCATCAAACACATGAAGACTACTAGGGAATTTGATAGTCCAAATGACACTACTGTGAATTCATAATGCCCATACCTTGTCTTGAATGCGGTATTTTTGATGTATTCTTCCTTTATCCTTACTTGATTATAGCCTGATCTCAAGTCAATATTGGAAAATATCTTTGCACCTTTCAGCTGATCAAACAAATCATCAATTCTTGAAAACATATATTTGTTCTTTATCGTGACCTTATTAAGTTGTCTGAAATCAATACACAACCTTAAGGTTCCATATTTATTCTTCACAAAATAACTAGGGCTCCCCAAGGTGACACACTCATGCATATATACCCCTTCTTTAAAAACTTTTCAAGTTGCATCTACAACTCCTTCAATTATGGTGTGCCCATTTCGTAAGGTGTCTTGGACACTGGGGCAGCTCCTGCCATCAAATAAATAGAGAAATCATTGTCTCTTTTTGGTGGAAATACTTTGATTTCTCTAAAAACATCTTCAAAATTCTTTAAGACTCGATGGTATTCAACGCTTGCCACTTTATCTTTGGTTACCTCTTCCATGTTGGCTGTAAAAATATGACATCTATTTCTGAAACTCTTATTCAACTGCATAGCTGAAATATCTCTAACAAATACAACTCTTGGAATGCCTTGAATCCTTCCTTGATGCCCTTCTTCATCAAGATATGTGATTTTCTTGTTGTAACAGTTTAGGACATCACAGTGCTTTTCCAACCAATCCATTCCAATTAGAAAATCATATGAACCCAATGGTATAATATTTACATCCACCTTTGTGTTAAGTCCATTCATGTCTATTTGACAATCTTTAACCAACTCATTGATCTTTCTCTTAACCCCCGTGGCTAACCGAACTAACTAAAAATTCTTATGCTTTATCCTTTGCAAGTGAAATATTTCAACAATGTTAGCATTTATGTAACTATGTCTAGCTCCAAAATCAATCAAAATTGCTATGGGATGGTTATCAATCTTGCCTTCCACTTCAATCATGGGGGATTGATATTCAACTTGCCTATTGTCCAAGGCTACATAAATCCTTGGCATGTTTCCTCCCATGTATTCCACTATTTTAGCCTCTTGAATGTTGTGGGAAATCCTCATTCTTTCTCCTTTGTAAGGTCAGACCTTATATAAATTATTTCCCTCACATCCCCAACATTGAACAAGGTGTTGCCTTGGCCTTTTCCCAAATGAATCTGCAGTCTTGTGCTCATTTTTGGATGCTTGAACTCGCTGATTTGTTTGGGAATTATTTATGAAAAAGGGTGGCATAAAACCTTTCTTCCTTTGATCATTTCTCCCTTTCATCTTTTCATTCCAAGCCTTTTGGAACACTGGCCTTCCTTTGCTCTGCTTATAAAGATGCCTTGCTCTCCTTATGGTTGTTGGACAACTGAGAGGGGGGGGGGGTGAATCAGTTGTTTCCGTGCTTAAACAATTATGGTCCTTTTAAACTTTTGTAGAGACTTTGAATGCTAATCACAATAATGCAGGGAAATAAGCAATGACACTTTCARCATCATTCACATATATGAAAAACACAAAGACAGATATTTCCTGAGGAAACCCATGCAGGATAAAAACCTCTTTTCTTTTATATGATAAGTAATGGTTACATTCTTTACAGTATCATACATATGAGCACCAACTCATAATGAGGTTACAACCTCAGCTTTGCAAGCTGCAACTTGCTGAGAGCACCAACTCTCTATTTTCTCTAGCACCAACCAGAAGGAAGCACTGACTCCCTAGTTTTTCTAGCACCAACTAGAAGGAAGCACCAACTCCCTGTGTTCAAGCACCCACTTGAACCTCTGAGGACAATAGTCCTCCCTAGCACCTCCCAACCACCCTGAAATATAAATCTCTGCTACTGAATTTATTACAGTGATATGATGTTCGATGATGGCCTACCTCACTTATCACTGTTCTGCTCCACTTCGTTGCTCTGTCTGCCTTATTGCCTTCCTGCTCAGATCATTTGCAATGTCCGGGTTATGGGCCCACCACGCTTTCGCTGTGCCACTCTGATTCTTCTTAACCCATGAATCACCACAACAGACTCCAATAGCCACTGCAAATTCCCACCGTAACGACCAGCCCAATCTCCTCTCTGTCCTGTGTATTTATAGCGTCTATGCACCTCTTGCATGCAATGTTTTCCATGCCTTTGCATGCAGACTCTGCATCATTATGCTCCACCTCTTGAGTGCTCTATCTGATCATCATCATGACTCTTCATCTTCTCTGGTGATTACACATCGGTCTTCTTCGACTTCTCTAGCAGATGTCATCAATGGTTTTTGGCAGTATGACAGTGTCGTACCTCAGTAGCCCTCCGATCATTTCTTGATCCAACGGTTCATGATCAAATCAGGATTTCATATATCGCGATTTCGACACTTTCGATGACATAAAGTTTATGTCCACGGGAGTCGTGATTTCCCGATTCGCGATGTGCTTCAGCCCTCCTGGCTGAGCCCTGGTCCATGTGACCTGTCTCTGTGTGACCTTGGTCTTGTCACTTCCAAATCACGATGCGCGAAACTCTGACACAGGATAAGATCAACGGTCCAGGTATAACCTTGGATCAACGACTACGATTGAGTCGCGATATTGCATATCGCGAAATCGGGGTTTCTGATGTCAAGTGACTTTGTCATTCCAAAGTCCCGATCCCCGAAACTCCGATGAGGAGAATCAACGGTCCAGATGCATTTTGGATTCAACGGTTATGATTGAATCGCGAAATCGCACATCGCGATTTCGAGTTTCTCGTTGTCAAGAGATTTTGACATTGCTAAGTGCCGATTCCCGATCCTCGATACTCCATGCAGAGATTCAACGGTCCAGATCACTTCTAGCTCGATGGCTCAGATTACATCGCAAAATCGCATATCGTGATTTCGGAGTTTCTGTTGCAGTGTGTTCTTGACATATCAAAGTCCCGATTACCGATGCCTCTGCTGACGTCACACGTGGTTTGACACGTGTTAGATCCTGCCATGTGTCACTTTGATTCGTGAATTGCATGAGCCTGAAGTGTTAGATCTGCCTGACACATGTCATTCTCAGGTTGTGCCACGTGTCCCTGGGTGACGTGGTCTGTTGACGTGTGTTCGATCGACGGTCTAGATCACTTATTATCCAACGACTGTGATTAACTCGTGAAATCGCGTATCGCGATTTCGGGATTTTTGTTGTCAAGTGTTCTTTGCATATTGAAATCGCGATCCCCGATTCTCCGATGAAGGAAATCAACGGACCAGATCTAATTCTTGATTTAACGGTTGAGATCATATCGTGATTTCGGGGTTTTCTTTGTCAAGGAACTTTGACATATCCAACTCGCGATCCTCGAAACTTCGATGACTACGCTCCTGGTCCATATGACCATTATCCTCATGACCATAGCCAAACCTTCATCACTCCCTTTAAAGACCTTGCAGGTTCTCATTGATCCA
>ML776903.1:378423-389018 GCA_009831015.1 Picea engelmannii | reverse complement strand
CTCTTCCATGACCTTCTGCCTCCCTTCCATTGGTTTCAATTTTCATTGAACCCTCCCTAAATCCAAACCCCACACCTCACTTTACCTCGTCTCGACAAAGGATAATACGCTAGCGAAAAATCCATTTTTCCACATTACTGAAGCCTTCCAATCCCGACCATACTACAGGGAAAAAATATTTTTTCCCACAGTCTTTCAATTGGTATCATGCAAGCAAGGTTTATGAAAAACTCCATAACCTTACAAAAAACCTTACCTTTAAATCCTTTGATTGCATTGGAGGAATTCATATTAACTCCTATGATGTGATCAAAGGAGTTATCAGAAACCTGATCGATAATATGGTGGATCACTTGTCAATAACTTCAGTTATGTGCATCAGAGCACTTCCCATCAATGCCTCCGATGCACATAAGAGAAGTTGACATTAACCCTAGATATGGAAGATCGAAGCCTTTCGACCAACTATCCCGATGACTTTCGTTGGATTTCACATGAGCTTCGTCGATCAACATCAGAGAAATTGTTAGCAAATCCTCCACTTTGCATAAGAGGAGTTAAGTTTAAAGCCTCCCATTTTACTTCCTAAGCATGTTTTTAGTCTATTTTCCATCAAACCTTCACCATATTACTCATCATGCCTTCCATTACCTTGTCATCGTTAGACAATGAATCTCCACCAAGCATTGACACCAATGATTCCTCAAGTATGGATTCTCCTAAAATTAAGCAAATTATTTCTAAATGAATATGATAGTTATAATCTTCTCACATTGTACCCATTTGTCACTTTGCAGGCACAATAATGTCTCCTAGGAAGAAAGTGGTCAGCAAGACATCTATTGTCGAAGCTTCTTGTAGTGGAAAACAAATTGAGGATGAACCAGAGGTATTCTGTCCCATTTATGATGACATCGCTGATATTCTAGAGAAATAAGGAGAAATTCTCAAATGGGGTGAAGTATACCAAATGTTCAAGAAGCAAAACTATGCCACTGACACTGAAGATTTGGATGAGTTGAAAGTCTTGAAAAACATCAGAAAATCAAGGATATTCAAAGTTGTAGATCGAGCTATTGTTTTTCCATGCGCTGACACAATCTCCTGGATCCTAAAACACATATACCTAGGAAATAGACATGTCTACAACGCTAGAGGGGAACCGATAACATATTTCTATCATGCAGACTTAGCTAAGTATTACCATATGTAGAAGGGAATGAGGAAGCTGGACAATAATCTGCTTGCTGAAGTCAAGCCCACTACCAAAGAATTGTGCCCCAAGTGGTACAAGTTAGACAAACAGTTTAAACACAGACCTAAAGGAGGCTACCCCACCATTGCCTTAAGGAAACCATACCAGTACATGGTAGCCATGTTATGCTAACTCTATGGAGAACAAGACGCATCCCATTTCTCATTGTCATATCTTCCATTAATATACTATCGTGCATACGAGGGGGCATCATTCAACTGGGGTGATATGTTTTTTTCCAATCTAGTTGAAGCTATCATAGTCATCTCCGAAGCCAAACAAGGAACCTTCCCCAATTTCCACATGGCCTCATATTTGCTGGATATTATATGTGCCTCTCATTGGTACACCAAAATGGGATGGAAGTGGCAACCTTCAAACTATCCAATCCATGTCTATTGTAAAGTTCTATGGGATAATAAATACCATACAAAATACCAAAAGGTGTGTGAAAATTTCATGTCCCCTTTATATGAGTTCATATTCTTCTCTCCTCCACCATGCATGATAGACAAGGAAACCACGATAATCAATATAATCAAGGATCGGTTCCTCTTAGAACATGGAACTTACATAAGAATATCTGGTTCTATGAAAGATCCTCACCGCCCCCCCCCCCCCCCCCCCCCCCCACAATTCATGCTAGATAGATTGGTTCTTTAGAAAGTAGCATATCAAATGGTAATACATGGATTGGGAGGAGCCTTGTATCGATCCAAGAAGGCTATATAGCCACCATTAGATCTCTACATCGACAACTACTTCTTCTCAAATACCAGACAAGCAAAGGCACAAGTAAATACCCCGATCTCTTACCACTTCGGAGAAGAAATATTTAGAAGACATGATCCGAAAGGGGTCATAAAAGACTATTGCTACAAGGCATGCTTTCTATGGGAATACACGACAAACACCTGGGATGAAGAAGAGGTGCATCAAAATGCATGTACTTATGACAAAGTGATATTAAATAGAAGAGGCCAACCTACAAGAAAAATCACAGATGAAGAAAAGGAAGAAGAGTTGGCTAACATGAAAGCAACAGAAGAAACAAAGGAAAGGTCATCTCCCCCTTCTGTTTCCATACATTCAGTTTCATTAGAATAAGAGGAATCCCTGATAGATAAGAAAAGGAGAGAAAAGGAAAATGTCTCTAAGAAGAAGAACAATGCTTCCATGAAGAAGCGAAAGCTTGAAGCATAAGCAAAGGCAGTTGTAGAAAAGGAAGAAAATAATAAAGCAACAACGTTGGCATGCAGGGTAAGACCCAGGGTTAATCATTCAAATACCAACAAAACCCTTTGATACCGGCCCTTTAGGCATCACCTACAGAGCAAGTGAAGTCTCACCCCATGCATCTAAAGGGGATGCAGGAACCAAGGTTCCACAATGATGAGGGGAAGTGAGGCATCATTTAGGTACTTACTTATGTCCGTATTTCTCATAGATTATCAATTACCTTACCATTAAACATAATCTATGTGCAAAATTACAACATCATATGTGATCCATACATTCAACATAAACCAAAAAAATGACATATATTGCAAACAAATCATAACACACATATTTACATGGCTCACCCAACTTGGGCTATGTTCATAATGACTGGATTCTTGTTTATTCATTAATATCTTTCTTACAATTTGGCAATGTGATACAAGATATGAAACACTAACATCCTCCCAAACCAACCTAGTAACGATCCTCAATGGGTCAGGGGTTCAAGCCCCACCGACCGTTCGTTTTTGCATTGGTTTTTGTTATTCAGTGGTTGGATATATATATATATATATATATATATATATATATATATATATATATATATATATATATATAATGTTGNATATATATATATATATATATATATATATATATATATATATATATATATATATATATATATATATATATATATATATATATATATATAATGTTGGCATATGATTGGTATAGGATTAAAAATATAATATATGATAAGTTCAGGGGTTCACCTCTCATACTTTCAAACCCCAAACAATAGGACTTTCAAACTTAAATATAAATCATGCCATATAATGTTAAGTCTCATGTGTGCGGCTCAATGACAAAGGAGGTTTGCATAATGTTATAGGAGGTCACGGGTTTGATCCCCATCAACTCCTATAATTTTGATAAACATTAACCATTAATGGCCAATGGGAGGCTACCACATGGCAACCTCTCATTCGTCTATCTCTGGCACATGTCAAACTGCAATTGGTCCACTGTACCACATATATTTCCAAGTCATCTACTTGGTTGGATGTACCGTGTGCCATGAGGAGCTCCATGGTGTGGACACGTTAGCACCGTACGGTCGTGCCATGTGTCACCCTTGCAGTGGTGACACATGTCTCCTTGATCCTTTGACTTTGACTTTTTCTTGGTTTGACTCGAACTTTGACCATCCATAACTTTTGCATATAAACTTCGTTTGAGGCAATTTTTGCGTCGTTGGAAATTTATCGCCGAGCGCTATGAAATGAATTACTTATTGAGAACATTTGAAATGATAAATTTTTGATAATTTATGAACCCTTCTTGATCTTTGTGAGCATTTCGAATCTTCCCGGACCTCTATGAGAGTTTATGATCCTCCTGGATCAATATAACAACATTTAATGCTACCTTTCCGTGACACTTATAAATGCATTACCCACCTCTCATTTTAACCATTTTAACAAAATCCAAGGCAAAAAAGATGATCCTCTAGATAGAACATGCCAAGTCCCAGGCTCGACACCCTCTACCAACCAAAACCATCCATGTGTACTGGGAATTCTAGCTAAGCCCTTAAGCCTTCCACCCATCACTTTTTTTTTAGGGTTAGGTTTTCTATCAGGGATACAATTATATTCATTTTACATTTATGATTAACTCTTAAACCCTAGAGTCCCCCACCTTTTTATTATAGTCATTGTAACATTTTACTTGTCTTCTCCAAGTCTTCCACGACCTTCTGCCTCCCATATACCGGTTCCGATTTTCATTGAACCCTCCCTAAATACAAAACCTACATCTCACTTTACCTCATCTCGTCAAAGGTTAACATGATAGTGACAAATACAATCTTCCACACTGTTGAATCCTTCCAATATCGATCATACTACAAGGAAAACTTATTGTTTCCCACAATATTTCAATCGGTCTTATGCAAGAGAGGTTTCTGGAAAAAAACCCATTTCCATAACCTTACCGAAAATCTTACCTTTAACTCCTCCGATCGCATTGGAGGAATTCACATTAACTCCTACGATGTGATCGAAGGTGTTACCAGAAACCCGACCGATAATATGGTGGAACACTTTTCAATAACTTCGGTGAAGTGCATCAGAGCACTTGCCATCAACTCCTCCGATGCACGTAAGAGAAGTTGAAATTAACCCTAGTGACGTCAGGTCAAATCCTTTTGAACCAACTATCACGATGACTTTCAGAGGCTTTCATATGAGCTTCGTCGATCAACATCAGAGTAATTGTTAGCAACTCCTCCAATTTGCATAAGAGGAGTTAAATTCAAAGTCTCCCATTTTTCTTTCTGAGCATGTTTTAAGTCTATTTTCCATCAAACCTTCAACATATTACTCATCATGCCTTCCATTACCTTGTCATCATTAGATGACGAATCTCCACGAAGCATTGAAACTAATGATTCCTCAAGTATGGATTCTCGGAATCTTAAGAAAATTATTTCTAAATGCATATGATAGTTATAGTCTTCTCACACTGTATCCATTTGTCACTTTGCAAGCACAATAATGTCTCCCAAGAAGAAAGTGGTCAACGACAACTATTGTCGAAGCTTCTAGCAGTGGAAAACAAATTGAGGATGAACCAGAGGTATCTAGTCCCGTTTATGATGACATCGCTGATATTCTAGAGAAATAAAGAGAAATACTCAAATGGGGTGAAGTATACCAAATGATCAAGAAGCAAAACTATGCTGCTGACGCTGAAGATCTATATGAATTGAAAGTCTTCAAAAACATCAGAAAATCAGGGATATTCAAAGTTGTAGCCCGAGTTGTTGTTTTTCCATGTGCCAACGCAATCTCCTATATCCTAAAACACATATACCTAGGAAACAAACATGTCTGCAATGCTAGAGGGGAACCGATAGCATCTTTCCAGCCTGTAGACTTAGCTAAGTATTACCATATGGAGAAGGGAATGAAGAAGCTGGAAAATAATCTTCTTGTTGAATTCAATCTCACTGCCAAAGAATTGTGCCCCAAGTGGTATAAGCCAAACAAACAATTCAAACACAGACCTAAAGGAGGCTACCCCACGAACTTCTCAAGGAAGTCATACCAGTACAAGCTAGCCATGTTATGCCGACTCTACGGAGAATAAGACACATCCAATTTCTCTTTGTCATATCTTCCATTAATCTAATATTGTGCATACAAGGGGGCATCATTCAACTGGGGTGATATGTTTTTTTCCAATCTAGACGAAGCTATCACAGTCTTCTCCGAATCCAAACTAGGAACCTTCCCCAGTTTCCACATGGCATCGTCTATGCTGTATATAATGTGCATGGCTCATCGGTACCCCAAAATGGGATGGATGTGGAAACCTTCAAACTAGCCAATTCATGTCTATTGTAAAGTGCTATGGGATAATAAATAGTAGATAGAATACCAAAAAGTGTGTGAACATTTCATGGCTCCTTTATATGAGTTCATATTCTTCTCTCCTCCACCGTGCATGAAAGACAAGACAACCACGATAATCAATATAATCAAGGATTGATTCCTCTTAGAACATGGAAATTACATTAGAATATATGGTTCTATGAAAGCTCCTCATCCCCCCCCCGATTTGTGCTAGATATACTGGTTCTCCATAAAGTAGCATATCAAATGGTAATACATGGAGTGGGAGGAGCCTTGTATCGATCCAAGAAGGCTATATATCCACCATTATAACTCTACATCGACAACTACTTCTTCTCAAATACCAAGCAAGCAGAGGAAGAAGTAAATTCCCTACTCTCTTACCACTTCGGAGAAGAAATATTTAGAAGACATGATCTGAAAGGGGTCGTAAAAGACTATTGCTAAAAGGCAGGCCTTCTATGGGAATACATGAAAAACATCTGGGATGAAGAAGAGGTGCATTGAAATGCATGTACTTATGACAAAGTGATCTTCAATAGAAGAGGCCAACCTACAAGCAGAATCACAAACGAAGAAAACGAAAAAGAGGTAGCAAAAAGGAAAGAAACAAAAGAAACAAAGGAGAGTTCATCTCCCCCTTCTATTTCCATACATTTAGTTTCATAAGAATAAGAGGAATCCCCGATAGAAAAGAAAAGGAGAGAAAAGGAAAAGGTCTCTAAGAAGAATAATGATGCTTCCAAGAAGAAGCAAAAGCTTGAAGCATAAGCAAGGGTAGCTGCAAAAAATAAAGCAATAGTTTTGGCGTGCATGGGGGTAGAGCCAGGGTTAATCATTCAAATACCAACAAAACCCTTTGATACTGACCCTTTAGGCATCTAAAGGGGATGCATGAACCAAGGTTCTGCAATGATGAGGGGAAGTGAGGCACCATTAAGGTCCTTACTTATGCCTGTATTTCTCATAGCTTATCAGTTAACTTAGCATTAAACATAATCTATGTTCAACATTACAACATCATATGTGATCCACAAATTCAACATAAACCAAAAAATGACATATATTGCAAACAAATCATAACACACATATTTACGTGGTTCACCCAACTCGGGCTAAGTTCATAACGACTGGATTCTTATTTATTCATTAATATATTTCTTACAAATGTGCAATGTGCTACAAGATATACAACAATAGCATCCTCCCAAACCTGCCTAGTCATTCTGCTTCAGTGCGAGTTCACTCTTCAGTCATACTATAGATTCCTTTCTTCACTCGACTCCCTTAACCAAAAAGCATTCGTGACTTACATGCACCATAAATCTCTCTGCCTGTCCTTCAACATTTTCCCTCTTACACATTTATACATACCAATGGGGCCAAGCCCGTTAAAAAAGTGGACAAATTGTCTCCCAAAAACCATTACAAAAGTGAACAACATGTCCCCAAACCCCATGGTTTATAATCGTTTTCCACCTTCTACATGTTGCTCTGTCGTGCATCCTTTTTCCTTTTTCCCTTCGAATTCCTTTTGGCATAGATCCCAAAACTTATCCAAAATGCCTCTCGAATATCCCCCCAACACTCACTCGTGGCTCGTCCCCAGCCACTCAGGTCTGTTTCCAGTGCGTCAGGAATGCGTCGAATGTCTCCTTCATTGTTGTGACCTTTTCTTTGACCTCTAGTTCCTTTTGCAAAATTTGATCCACTGTTTTGGCTGTCACGCGATCATGCACCTTCTCGACACCTTCTTAAACTACTTGTTTGATGAGTCCTTAAGTTATTGTGAGGGTTGTTGTCACTCTGTATGCTTCTTCTTGCAAAAATTCTGTCTACTGCACATGGGCCCACTGCTCCGCTCTAAGCTGATTCATTTTTGAATAAAACTTTCAATTTTTGTTCATCGTAACTACCACTTCTGATGGTGGCAATGTGCCCATTGTTTCTTGTAATTTCAACACCTTTCCCTACGTAGTCTATATCTTTCGACTTATCTAATTTTGGACCCTATCTTCATTTAGTGGTGTCCAAATACCCATAATTTATGTATATAGTTGCGCACACTCTAATTCTAGATTTTTTATATTGTCGACCACTGTGGTCACATTTTGCTTCCTTGTCTCCCTCTCTTTAGGTGGCATACTTGGTGTTAGATGTGCTTCTAGATCCACTGTGCATGCACAAAATCCTTGAATAGATTCACTTATCTTAGTGATCCGATCTTCTACTGGGGCCTCCTTCTCGCCCCGCGCCTCTGGGAGTTCTTGGTAGACTCGCTTGAATGCCTATTGCATTCATTATACTTCCTGTGTGTCCTCATCACACTATTGTTTTACTTTGTTGTATTCTATCTCTATGGCCACATTTTTTGCTATAATCTTTACTAGCTCAGTAGATATCTTCTCAACACGCATGTTCAAATATTATGTTGCGATCATCTATAGTTCTTGCAACATATCCATTGGTAGTTGATATAGCACTAGATCTACGTGACCTAATTCCATGACTTGTTCCTGCATCTTAGTCATGGGGAACTCAACTGCCCTTGTCGCTAGCTTAATTATCCTTCGTTCACCAACTACTGCCAAGGACTAGGAGATTGTTGGTTTTTCCTCTCCAGTCTTGGTAGTGATGGTTGTTGGTTCTTCCTCCATCTATTGGCTTGATGTGATATTTACGACTTCTAGTAGTTGTTGCAATTCTTCCATCTGTGCCTGCATCTATTTGTTCATCTCTTCATGCTATTTTGTTGCGCACTAAAATGCGTTTTCAATGACTTCTTTTACCTGGTCACCTATATTCTTCAAATCTTTGTCTCTGAGTTCCTAAATAGTGACTTCCTTAATGAATTTGTGCATGGTTCATTGATATTTAGATCTTCTTATCTCTGTCTCATTTCTCTTTCGATCATGGCCAGGTGTTGGCGACGACGTTGGCTCATCTGGGCCCTTCCCTTTGTCCCGATCCTCTTTTTCTTCGTCGTCTTTCTCCTTGTCGACATCTTATACCTTCGAGTTTGTCTATGCCAATGGATTTGTCTCTGTGGGTGGAATCTTCCACTCTTAATCCTAATCATCCATGATGTTTCCCATCTCTTCTTCTTTTAGTCTGTATTGTGTTGGAAGCCACTATTGGTTTGGGTCTTTCTTCACCTGAACGTACATGTGGTGGCACCCTACCTTGAAATGCGCCACTGCCTTGTATGCTTTGACCACATGGGGTAGTATGAACGAGGTCTTCTCTATGTTGTCTATGATAATTTCCTTGTAGATGTAGAATGCGACATTAGTGTCCATCTGGTGCGCTTTATGTGCAATGTACCAAAGGTTTTGAAAACATGCGGCTAAGCAAGGCTTCTCTTTGATGCATAAAAACTGACTGTCATCCGACTCTCTCAAAGGGTGGGAAAACCATCAAGAAGGGATTAAATTCTACCTATGCCCCAAGTAACTTTACAAGTGTTTGGTAAATGGGTTTTGTATTTCATTGGACCCATTAATCCACCAGCAAGGAGATTAGGAGCCAGATACATCATCACTGTGACATAATACTTAACCAGATGGGCAGAGGCAACCCTAGTAAATGATTGCAGTTCATTTTCTCTTTGAGAACGTGTTGGAGCCTGAAGTCACTCCTAGATTGCTAGCGGGAGCAGAGCCCGACGCCCATCAGTTTTAATGTCACAGTTTGTTTAAAAGGGGTGATCAAATGGAGAAAAACTCAGAATGATATCGTCCCAACTCAGAAACTAGGCCAGGCATGCATGAACGAATGAGGTCTTGATAAACTTCAAACAATGAGTCATAGTAAAGGGTGAGTAGGGGGAAGACTTGCATTAGAAGAGTGCGAAGGTCTATCACAAACATCCGGTTCATAACAGACTGGAGAAGAAAGCATCCAAACGAAAAATCCTTTTACATTCAAACATAGAGGACCAGGGGGCACAACAATGTCATAACAAATCCTTTATCATAACAAGATTGTTCAGTCCATGCGAATCCTTCGACTGTGGACTCCCTAGTATAAGATGGAACATAGATGGAAAAAGGAGAACTGTTTGTCATAAACCAAGAAATCTCAAACACAGAGGCATAACCAGGAAACCATAATATTTGCTGAAACTTTACGGTCGGGAGCTTAGCTCTACCATCGATAGATACAAAAATGGCAAAAACGCCTTCATATACTCAAACTAACAACAACAACAAAATCGAGACGTAGCATTGAAAGCTTTGCGTCTGCATGGCTTCTGACAACACGGAGCTGCAATCTTTGAATGGTCGTGCAACTTATGGCAGACGCGATCGATCTTCTGACAGTTTCTTCGGCGACCCGACGTGCCTTTAATTCATTGCAGAGCTTTCCCATTATGGCGGAGACGATGTCTAACCACCACCAACCGCTTCAATAACTGCTTCTTGGGATTGAGGATGACCTGGTCAACTCATCATTTTGGGATATGGAAGACTCCTCGCGCTGCCACCTGGAATAACTGAATGGCTTGACGAATGGGCGTGGAGACTAGCGCGAAGGATGGGGAGCATGATAAGAGTGGTAACGCCGGACTATAGAGGGCGTGAAAGAAGTGGTGAGGTGCGAGAAGGGCGACAGAGGAGGGAACATGGAGGAAGGGGAGGAAGACGAGAGATAATGGACTTGCTCTTTGGTGAGAGGCTGACGTGGAAAGGAGTAGGACA
>ML776903.1:367801-378095 GCA_009831015.1 Picea engelmannii | reverse complement strand
GGGGGGGGGGGGGGGGGGTCTGGAATCCAATACGTACCACTGATCTGATTGCGCAGATGCATGCCGTCCAGATCCGCCTGTTGTTTGTCATGGATTTCAGACCCCCCCCCTGCTTAAAGGTAGAAAGGAGGGGGGGGTCCGAAATTCGCTGTGCGCCATTGATCCGGGCACGCAAATCCCAGCCGTCCAGAATTGATTTTCGTTTAACACAGACGCATTCGTGCCCAAAACTTAGGACAAGTGGGTTTTAACCCATTCTTTTACATTCTAACCCCTTTACAAGAAATATCGCTAACAGAACGTGGTGACCAGATTTGGATGTCTTAGAATTTTTTTGAGTGATTAGGGAAATCATTTTATTAATAATACAATCATAGCTATGAAAAAATAATTTGAGATACATCATCAGAAGAGCACACCTTACCATCCACAGGAAAATGGTACAGTAGAAGCTTTTAACAAGATTATAGAAAATGCATTAACAAATATTTGCAATGTGAATAGGGATGATTGGGATCTAAAGGTATCGACAATATTATGGGCTTAAAATACTACATGCAAGAATCTTACAGGACATACACCTTTAAGACTGGTGTATTGGCAAGAAGCAATGGTTACACTGGATTATTTAGTAGCTAGTCTACACATTGTATCAATCACCAACATGACATAAGAAGGTGCTTCACAGGAAATATTGGATCAGTTGATGGAGGTGGAAGAAGACAAATTTTTAGTAGGTTTTCACTAGGAAGTACAGAAAGCAAAGGACAAATATTGGCATGATAGACACATAAAGAAGAAAATCGTTAAGGAAGGAGATCTGGTTCTCCTCTATGACAAAATGTATTTTAAACACCCAATGAAGTTCAAAATGCATTGGTTAGGGCCTTATCAGGTAGAGGGCATTACAAATGGAGGTGATGTGTAATTGAAAGATCTTGCAGGGAAGAATCTCAGAGGACTGGTGAATGACAGTCGAATGAAGCTGTATGAAGAAATTTGACCTAACAACCCAAGGTAAAAACAGAGAGAAAATGTTTGATTGTACATATTGTATATAGTATATATTAGAAGAAAAAGACAAAAATCCAGAAAAGGAAGAAATATAACAAAAAGAAAAAAAGATAGAAGAATATTATAGGGTTTTTGATGTAATAGATTTGTTAGCATTAACAATACGCCACAAAAAAAACTAGTGTTGAAGACACTGGACGTTGGAAAATAGTTGACAGACACAAAAAGTGGAGCGCACAGGAAAAAGTGAAAAAGCGACAATTGTCAGTGCGGAACAACTGTCAGTACACCATATTGCTATAAAGTCGAAAAAATGGGGGAAAGGTAGTCAATTATGTTTTGTTATAAGGAGAAGAGCGAAGAACGAACCCTTGACGTGAAAGAGTGAAAATTCGTGATAAAAAGTGGATAATTAGAGATCATAAGTCTATATTTTAGCAGAATGTCAGAACACAAGAAACAACGCTCTAGCGACACAAACAGGGACATAGGACATGCCAAAAATCATGGATGTCAATGAAATCCATATGTCGGAGTATGAGCCACATAACACACAGGTTGATAAAGAAGGAAACCCATCACAAGAGGCCGGGCAGCCGAAGGAGGACGCAAAAAGGAAAAAATCCGACACATCCAGGGGAAAAGGGCCACAAAAGGAAGAATATGCCACGTGTTTAACAAAATAGAGCCTAAACCCAGAAGAAGAACGTGAAACAAAGTACGAGTATGTACCATAGGTTGGAGCGTCCTCCCCACAAGGGAAGAATAAAAATCAAGATGAAATCAATGCACAAGGCATACACCGTGCACAAGAGGAGCTGAAAATAGTGATGCCACAAATCCTAGAGGGAGTAAAGGCTGATGAAGAAATGGTGGGAGGAGTAAACACCATGAAATTCTCAGATCATGACATTGCAGATGTCGTCAAATTCCTAGATTTGGTGCATCAAAATTAAATGGAGTGGAAAGGAGAGGGCCCATAAAGTGCGCCATTGTTGGAACCTGCACAATGGATCCTTGGACTCTACAACACATGGATAATGCATCTGCTAGACATACCACATTTTTGGCGCGGTAAACACATCAATGGATGTGTGAAACAACTCCTAGAAAGGGTGCATGGAGGAATTTTGTGGATGGACATGCCAGTGCCTAATAATTTGGAATTGATCGCAGTTATCATTGGGCTACCCAGAGACGAGGAGAAGCCAGAGACATACTTAGAAGATAAGACAAAAGAAAAGGCCATCTCCGATGAAATCAAGGAAAAATATGGCACATAGAGAGGGAATAGGGGGATCCAATTCAGTGACATCAACGATCTCGCGAAAAGATTTTCCACAAGGTTGCTAGGGTGAAAACTGATGTGAAAGTGTAGGAAATAAGAAGTGCCAGTAGGAGTGGTAGCAACTACATCACAATGCACGAAGGGGAGCTTGATGAGCTAGGCCTCATACTTTCTTAATTCATTCCTATAGGATTGTAAATACACATAGCATTGGGGATATGAGTTCCACTATTCGTGGTTAATCATTCTCATTTCATTGATAGGATGGAAATAACTAGTGTACAATAAGTACATAGAGAGGATAGGAAAGTGTGGTGCAACCCACTACACTTATCTTAGGAGTACAACAGACCCAAAGAGGAAGAAGGAAAACAATGACACGTTTGTGTGTTACTTTTCAGAGTTCTAGGAGCTAGTAGTCAGTACATGTAGGATTTCACCAGAGACTGTCCAGAAGTTTGGATAGATATAAAATTTTCAAGCAACACACCACAACATGTGGGCGTAGGCGAAGAGGGACCCAACCAAGGAGTGGATAAAACTGAGTTACTAAATAATAATGCAGGACATACATATGGAGGTCTAGGAGTGGACTTAGGAATGGAAAGTTCCTGTAATCCCAAGGACAATGCCATGAGGACAGACTTAGACACAAGATAGAAGAGTCCCTCTGTAGCAGATAGGCACAAATGATGCGATAAAAAAATAAGAATGCTGCACAAGGTCAAGTGGGGGGAAGTATCCCAATCCAAAAAAATTCAAGACACAAAAGAAACCACAAGGTGGTTCCACACAAGGGCCACTACGAGCAAGGCAAACACCAAGAGTTACAACAGATGAGGGGAAGTGAGGTATCATTTAGGTCCTTACTTATCTCCGTATTTCTCATATCTTATCAGTTACCTTAGCATTAAACATAATCTATGTGCAACATTACAACATCATATGTGATCCATACATTCAACATAAACCAAAAAATGACATATATTGCAAACAAATTATAACACACATATTTACGTGGTTCACCCAACTTGGTCTATGATCATAATGAATGGCTTCTTATTTATTCATTAATATATTTCTTACAACTATGAAATGTGATAAAGGATATGCAACAGTAACATCCTCCCAAACCTGCCTAGTAATGATCCTCAATGGGTCGGGGGTTCAAGCCACACCGATCATTGGTTTTTGCATTGGTTTGTGTTATTAGGTGGTTGGATATATATATATATATATATATGCCCCTAAAATGTTGGCATATTATTGGCATGTTATTAACAATATAATATATGATAAGGTCAGGGGGTCTGCCTCTCAGCCTTTCAAACCCCAAACAATACGACTTTCGACCTTAAATATAAATCATGCCATATAAGGTTAAGTCTCATGTGTGTGGCACAATGACAAAGGAGGTTTGCATAAGGTTATAGAGGTCATGGGTTTGATGCCCATAGACTCCTATAATTTTGATAAACATTAACCATTAATGGCCAATGGGAGGCTGCCACATGGCAACCTCTCATTGGTCTATCTGTGACACATGTCAAACTACAATTGGTCCACTATATCACATAGATTTCCAAGTCATCTGCTTGGTTGGATGTACCGTGTGCCATATGGAGCTCCATGGTGTGGACACATCAAAATTTTAAGGTCGTGCCATGTGTCACCCTTGCAATGGTGACACATGTCACCTTGACCCTTTGACTTTGACTTTTGCCTAGTTTGACCCGAACTTTGACCATCCATAACTTTTGCATACAAACTCTGTTTAAGGCAATTTTTGCAACGTTGGAAAGATATTTTCAAGTGCTACGAAATGAATTCATTTTTGAGAACATTTGAGATGATCAAATTTTGATAATTTATGAACCCTTCTTGATCTTTGTGAGCGTTTTGAATCTTCTTGGACCTCTGTGAGAGTTTATGATCCTCCTGGATCAATATAATATCATTTAATGCTACCTTTATGCAACACTTATAAATGCATTAACACCCTCTAATTTTAACAATTTCACCAAACACCAAGGAGAAAAAGACAATCCTCCATCTATAACATGCGGACTCCCAGCCCCGACACCCTCTACCAACCAAAACCATCCATGTGTAGCAGGAATTCTAGGTAATCTCTCAAGCCTTCCACCCATCACTTTTTTGTTTAGGGTTAGCTTTTCTTTTAGGGATACAATTATGTTTGTTTTACATTTATGATTACCTCTCAAACACCAGAGTCCCCCTCCCTTTACCTATGATCATTGTAATGTTTTACTTGTCTCCTCCAACTCTTCCACGACCTTCTGCCTCTTCCATCGGATTCGATTTTCATTGAACCCTCCCTAAATCCAAACCCTACACCTCACTTTACCTTGTCTCAGAAAAGGATAACACGCCAGTGACAAATCCATTCTTCCACACTACTGAAGCCTTCCAATCCTGACCATACTACAAGGATAACTTATTGTTTCCCATAGTCTTTCAATCAGTCTTATGCAAGCAAGGTTTCTGAAAAACTCCCCATTTACATAACCTTACCAAAAACCTTACCTTTAACTCCTCAGATCGCATTGGAGGAATTCACATTAACTCCTACGATGTGATCGGAGGAGTTACCAGAAACTTGACCGATAATATGGTGGAGCACTTGTCAATAAATTCGGTGATGTGCATAAGAGAACTTGCCATCAACTACTCCGATGTACATAAGAGAAGTTGACATTAACCCTAGCGATGGTAGATTGAAGCCTTTCAAACCAATTATCCCAATGACTTTCAAAGGCTTTCACATGAGCTTCACTGATCAACATCAAAGCAATTGTTAGAAACTCCTCTAATTTGCATAAGAGGAGTTAAATTCAAATCCTCCCAGTTTACTTTCTGAGCATGCTTTTAGTCTATTTTCCATCAAACCTTCTCCAAATTACTCATCATTCCTCCCATTACCTTGTCTACGTTAGATGACGAATCTCCACCAAGCATTGACACGAATCATTCCTCAAGTATGGATTCTCAAAAACTTAAGCAAATTATTTCTAAATGCATATGATAGTTATAATCTTCTCACACTGTATCCATTTGTAACTTTGCAAGCACAATAATGTCTCTCAGGAAGAAAGTGGTCAACAAGACATCTATTATTGAATCTGACGGTACTGGAAAACAAATTGAGGATGAACCAGAGGTAGACGGTCCCATTTATGATGACATCGCCAATTTTATAGATAAATAAGGAGAAATGCTCAAATGGGGCAAAGTATACCAAATGTTCAAGAATCAAAACTATGCTGCTTACGCTGAAGATCTAGATGAGTTGAAAGTCTTCAAAAACATTAGAAAATCAGGGATATTCAAAGTTGCAGCCCGAGTTGTTTTTCCATGCGTCGACGCAATCTCCTGGATCCTAAAACACATATACCTAGGTAACAGACATGTTTGCAACACTAGAGGGGAACTGATAGCATCTTTCCAGCCAATAGACTTAGATAAGTATTACCATATGGAGAAGGGAATGAAGAAGTTGGACAATAATCTACTCGTTGAATTCAAGCTCACTGCCAAAGAATTGTGCCCCAAGTGGTACAAGTCAGAGAAATAGTTCAAACATATACCTAAAGGAGGCTACCCCACGACTGCCTTAAGGAATCCATACCAATACATGGTAGCCATGTTATGTTGACTCTACGAAGAACAAGATGTGTACCATTTCTCTTTTTCATATATTCCATTAATATACTATTGTGCATACGAGGGGGCATCATTCAACTGGGATGCTATGTTTTTTTCCAATCTAGTCGAAGCTATCATAGTTGTCTCCGAAGCCAAACCAAGAACCTTCCCTAGTTTCCACATGGCCTCGTATCTGTTGGATATTTAGTGTGTGGCTCATCGGTACCCCAAAATGGGATGGATGTGGCAACATTCAAACTAGCCAATACATGTCTATTGTAAACTGCCATGGGATAATAAATACCAAACATGATACCAAAAACTGTGTGAACATTTCATGGCTCCTTTATATGAGTTCAAATTCTTCTCTCCTCCACCATGCATGACAGACAAGGCAACAACGATAATCAAGATAATCGAGGATTGGTTCCTCTTAGAACATGGAACTTACATAATAATATATGGTTCTATGAAAGCCCCTCACCTCCCCCCCCCGCCCTCGATTCATGCTAGAAGGAATGGTTCTCCAGAAAGTAGTATATCAAATGGTAATACATGGAGTGGGAGGAGCCTTGTATCGATCCAAGAATGTTGTATAGCCACCATTAGAAATCTACATTTGCAACTACTTCTTCTCAAATACCAAGCAATCATACGAAGAAGTAAATACCCTTCTCTCTTACCACTTAGAAGAATAAATATTTAGAAAACATGATCCGAAAGGGTCGTAAAAGACTATTGTTACAAGGAAAGCCTTCTATGGGAATACATGACAAATATCTGGGATAAAGAAGAGGTTCATTGAAATGCATGTACTTATGACAAAGTGATCTTCAATAGAAGAGGCCAACCTACAAGATGAATCACAGACAAAGAAAAGGCAAAAGAGGAAGCCATAAGGAAAGAAACAAAAGAAACAAAGGAGAGGTCATCTCCCCCTTCGTTTTCCATACATTCAATTTCAGCAGAATAATAGGAAGGCCCGATAGAAAAGAAAAGGAGAGAAAAGGAAAAGGTCCTTAACAAGAAGAACGATGCTTCCAAGAAGAAGCAAAAGCTTGAAGCATAAGCAAAGGCAACTACAAAAAATGAAGCATAAAATAAAGCAACAGTGTTGACACGCATGGGGAAGACCCAGGGTTAATCATTCAATTACCAAAAAAACCCTTTGATACCGACCCTTTAGGCATCACCTGCAAAGCAAGTGAAGTCTCACTCGAGGCATATAAAGGGGATGCATGAACCAAGGTTCTGCAGTGATGAGGGGAAGTGAGGCATCATTCAGGTCCTTACTTGTGTCCATATTTCTAATAGCTTATCAGTTACCTTACCATTAACCATAATATATGTGCAACATTACAACATCATATGTGATCCATACATTCAACACAAACCAAAAAATGACATATATTGCAAACAAATCATAACACACATATTTACATGGTTCACCCAACTTGGGATACATTCATAATGACTGGATTCTTATTTATTCATTAAGATATTTATTACAATTGTGATATGTGATACAAGATATGCAACAATAACATCCTCCCAAACCTGCCTAGTAATGATCCTCAATGGGTCTGGGGTTCAAGCCCCACTGAACGTTGGTTTTTGCATTGGTTTTTGTTATTCAGTCGTTGGATATNATATATATATATATATATATATATATATATATATATATATATATATATATATATATATATATATATATATATATATATATTCTCCTCAAATGTTGGCATACAATTGGCATATGATTAACAATATAATATATGATAAGGTTGGGGGGTCGGCCTCTCAGCCTTTCAAACCCCAAACAATACAACTTTTGACCTTAAATATAAATCATGCCATATAAGGTTAAGTCTCATGTGTGTGGCGCAATGAAAAAGGAGGTTTGCATAAGGTTAAATGAGGTAGCGGGTTTGATCCCCATCGACTCCTATACTTTTGATAAACATTAACCATTAATGGCCAATGGGAGGCTACCACATGACAACCTTTCATTGGTCTATCTCTACCACATGTCAAACTACAATTGGTCCATTGTACTGCATAGATTTCCAAGTCATCTGCTTGGTTGGATGTACCGTATGCCATGTGGAGATCCTTGGTGTGGAAACATCAACTCCGTATGGTAGTTTCATGTGTCACCCTTGTAGTGGTGACACATGTCACCTTGACCCTTTGACTTTGACTTTTTCCTGGTTTGACCCGAACTTTGACCATCCATAACGTTTTCATACAAACTCTGTTTGAGGCGATTTTTGCACCGTTGGAAAGATATCGTCGAGCACTACAAAATGAATTCCTTGTTGAGAACATTTGAGATGATAAAATTTTGATAATTTATGAACCCTTTTGAATCTTTATGAGCATTTCGAATATTCCTTGACCTCTGTGAGAGTTTATGATCCTCTTATATCAATATAATAACAATTAATGCTACCTTTTCGTGACACTTATAAATGCATTACCCCCCTCTTATTTTAACCATTTCACTAAACAACAAGGAAAAAAAGATGATACTCTAGCTAGAACACACCGAGTCCCAACCCCAACACCCTCTACCAACCAAAAGCATCCACGTATAGTGGGAATTCTAGGTAAGCCATCAAGCCTTCCACCCATCACCTTTTTGTTCAGGGTTAGGTTTTCTATTAGGGATACAATTATATTCGTTTTACATTTATGATTACCTTTGAAACCCCAAAGTCCCCCCCCACTTTCCTTACGATCGTTGTAATATTTTACTTGTCTTCTCCAACTCTTCCACGACCTTCTACCTCCCTTCCATTGGTTTCGATTTTCATTGAACCCTCCCTAAATCCAAACCCCACACCTCAATTTACCTTGTATCAAGAAAGGATAATACGGTAGCGACAAAACCATTCTTCCACACTGCTGAAGCCTTCCAACCCTGACCATACTATAGGGAAAAAATATTTTTTCCCACAGTCTTTCAATTGGTATCATGCAAGCAAGGTTTCTGAAAAACTCCATAACCTTACTGAAAACCTTACCTTTAAATCCTTTGATTGCATTGGATAAATTCATATTAACTCCTATGATGTGATCAAAGGAGTTATCAGAATCCTGATCGATAATATGGTGGATCACTTGTCAATAACTTCAGTTATGTGCATCAGAGAACTTGCCATCAACGCCTCCGATGCACATAAGAGAAGTTGACAATAACCATATATATGGAAGATTGAAGCCTTTCGACCAACTATCCCGATGACTTTCGTTGGATTTCACATGAGCTTCGTCGATCAACATCAGAGCAATTGTTAGCAAATCCTCCACTTTACATAAGAGGAGTTAAGTTTAAAGCCTCCCATTTTACTTCCTAAGCATGTTTTTAGTCTATTTTCCATCAAACCTTCACCATATTACTCATCATGCCTTCCATTACCTTGTCATCATCAGATAATGAATCTCCACCAAGCATTGACACCAATGATTCCTCAAGTATGGATTCTCCTAAAATTAAGCAAATTATTTCTAAATGCATCTGATAGTTATAATCTTCTCACATTGTACCCATTTGTCACTTTGTAGGCACAATAATGTCTCCTAGGAAGAAAGTGGTCAGCAAGACATCTATTGTCGAAGCTTCCTGTAGTGGAAAACAAATTGAGGATGAACCAGAGGCATTCGGTCCCGTTTATGATGACATCGCTGATATTCTAGAGAAATAAGGAGAAATGATCAAATGGGGTGAAGTATACCAAATGTTCAAGAAGCAAAACTATGCCACTGACACTGAAGATTTGGATGAGTTGAAAGTCTTCAAAAACATAAGAAAATTAGGGATATTCAAAGTTGTATATTGAGCTATTGTTTTTCCATGCGCTGACACAATCTCCTGGATCCTAAAACACATATACCTAGGAAATAGAAATGTCTGCAATGCTAGAGGGGAACCGATAACATCTTTCTATCCTGCAGACTTAGCTAAGTATTACCATATGGATAAGGGAATGAAAAAGCTGGACAATAATCTGCTTGCTGAATTCAAGTTCACTGCTAAAGAATTGTGCCCCAAGTGGTACAAGTTAGACAAACAGTTTAAACACATACCTAAATGAGGCTACCCCACCATTTCCTTAAGAAAACCATACCAGTACATGGTAGCCATGTTATGCCGACTCTATGGAGAACAAGACATGTACCATTTCTCATTGTCATATCTTCCATTAATATACTATCGTGCATACGAGGGGGCATCATTCAACTGGGGTGATATGTTTTTTTCCAATCTAGTTGAAGCTATCATAGTCATCTCCGAAGCCAAACAAGGAACCTTCCCCAATT
>ML776903.1:316437-367751 GCA_009831015.1 Picea engelmannii | reverse complement strand
CCCCCCCCCCCCCCCCCCCCCCCCATGATTCGTGCTAGATAGATTGGTTCTTTAGAAAGTAGCATATCAAATGGTAATACATGGACTGGGAGGAGCCTTGTATTGATCCAATAAGGCTATATATCCACCATTAGATATCTACATCGACAACTAATTCTTCTCAAATACCAAGCAAGCAAAGGAAGAAGTAAATACCCCGATCTCTTACCACTTCGAAGAAGAAATATTTAGAAGACATGATCCGAAAGGGGTCATAAAAGACTATTGCTACAAGGCATGCCTTCTATGGGAATACACAACAAACACCTGGGATGAAGAAGAGGTGCATCAAAATGCATGTACTTATGACAAAGTGATATTAAATATAAGAGGCCAACCTACAAGCAAAATCACAGACGAAGAAAAGGAAAAAGAGGTAGCTAACATGAAAGCAACAGAAGAAACAAAGGAGAGGTCATATCCCCCTTATGTTTCCATACATTCAGTTTCATTAGAATACGAGGAATCCCTGATAGACAAGAAAGGAGAGAAAAGGAAAATGTCTCTAAGAAGAAGATTAATGCTTCCATGAAGAAGCGAAAGCTTGAAGCATAAGCAAAGGCAGTTGTAGAAAAGGAAGAAAAAAATAAAGCAACAATGTTGGCATGTAGGGTAAGACCCAGGGTTAATCATTCAAATACAAACAAAACCCTTTGATACCGGCCCTTTAGGCATCACCTATAGAGCAAGTGAAGTCTCACCCCATGCATCTAAAGGGGATGCAGGAACCAAGGTTCCACAATGATGAGGGGAAGTGAGGCATCATTTAGGTACTTACTTATGTCCGTATTTCTCATAGATTATCAGTTACCTTACCATTAAACATAATCTATGTGCAAAATTACAACATCATATGTGATCCATACATTCAACATAAATCAAAAAAATGACATATATTGCAAACAAATCATAACACACATATTTACGTGGTTCACCCAACTTGGGCTATGTTCATATTGATTGGCTTATTATTTATTCATTAATATCTTTCTTACAATTGTGAAATGTGCTACAAGATATGAAACAGTAACATCCTCCCAAACCTGCCTAGTAACGATCCTCAATGGGTCGGGGGTTCAAGCCCCACCGACCGTTCGTTTTTGCATTGGTTTTTGTTATTCAGTGGTTGGATATATATATATATATATATATAATGTTGGCATATGATTGGTATATGATTAAAAATATAATATATGATAAGTTCGGGGGGTGCACCTCTCAGACTTTCAAACCCCAAACAATACGACTTTCAAACTTAAATATAAATCATGCCATATAAGGTTAAGTCTCATGTGTGCGGCATAATGACAAAGGAGGTTTGCATAATTTTATAGGAGGTCGTGGGTTTGATCCCCATCAACTCCTATACTTTTGATAAACATTAACCATTAATGGCCAATGGGAGGCTACCACATGGAAACCTCTCATTCGTCTATCTCTGGCACATGTCAAATTGCAATTGGTCCATTGTACCACATAGATTTCCAAGTCATCTACTTGGTTGGATGTACCGTGTGCCATGAGGAACTCCATGGTGTGGACACGTTAGCACCGTACGATCATGCCATGTGTCACCCTTGCAGTGGTGACGCATGTCACCTTGATCCTTTGACTTTGACTTTTTCTTGGTTTGACTCAAACTTTGACCATCCATAACTTTTGAATATAAACTCCGTTTGAGGCAATTTTTGCGTCGTTGGAAATTTATCGCCGAGCACTATGAAATGAATTAATTATTGAGAACATTTGAAATGATAAATTTTTGATAATTTATGAACCCTTCTTGATCTTTGTGAGCATTTCGAATCTTCCCGGACCTCTATGACAGTTTATGATCCTCCTGGATCAATATAATAGCATTTAATGCTACCTTTCTGCGACACTTATAAATGCATTAGCCCCCTCTAATTTTAACCATTTTAACAAAATCCAAGGCGAAAAAGATGATCCTCTAGCTATAACATGCCAAGTCCCAGCCTCGACACCCTCTACCAACCAAAACCATCCATGTGTAGTGGGAATTCTAGCTAAGCCGTTAAGCCTTCCACCCATCACTTTTTTTTTTAGGGTTAGGTTTTCTGTCAGGGATACAATTATATTCATCTTACATTTATGATTAAATCTTAAAACCCAGAGTCCCTCCCCTTTTTCTTATAGTCATTGTAACATTTTACTTGTCTTTTCCAAGACCTTTTGCCTCCCATATACCGGTTCTGATTTTCATTGAACCCTCCCTAAATTCAAAACCTACACCTCACTTTACCTTGTCTCATCAAAGGTTAACATGATAGTGAAAAATCCAATCTTCGACACTGTTGAATCCTTCCAATCCCGATCATACTACAAGGAAAACTTATTGTTTCCCACAATATTTCAATCGGTCTTATGCAAGAGAGGTTTTCGGAAAAAAACCCATTTCCATAACCTTACCGAAAACCTTACCTTTAACTCCTCCAATCGCATTGGAGGAATTCACATTAACTCCTATGATGTGATCGAAGGAGTTACCAGAAACCCGATCGATAATATGGTGGAACACTTTTCAATAACTTTGGTGATGTGCATCAGATCACTTGCCATCAACTCCTCCGATGCACGTAAGAGAAGTTGAAATTAACCCTAGTGACGTCAGGTCAAATACTTTTGAACCAACTATCCCGATGACTTTCAGAGGCTTTCATATGAGCTTCGCCGATCAACATCAGAGTAATTGTTAGCAACTCCTCCAATTTTCATAAGAGGAGTTAAATTCAAAGTCTCCCATTTTTCTTTCTGAGCATGTTTTAAGTCTATTTTCCATCAAACCTTCAACATATTAATCATCATGCTTTCCATTACCTTGTCATCATCAGATGACGAATCTCCACCAAGCATTGAAACTAATGATTCCTCAAGTATGGATTCTCGGAAGCTTAAGAAAATTATTTCTAAATGCATATGATAGTTATAGTCTTCTCACACTGTATCCATTTGTCACTTTGCAAGCACAATAATGTCTCCCAAGAATAAAGTGGTCAACAACAACTATTGTCGAAGCTTCCGGTAGTGGAAAACAAATTGAGGACGAACCAGATGTATCTAGTCCTGTTTATGATGACATCGCTGATATTCTAGAGAAATAAAGAGAAATACTCAAATGGGGCGAAGTATACAAAATGCTCAAGAAGCAAAACTATGATGCTAACGCTGAAGATCTATATGAATTGAAAGTCTTCAAAAACATCAGAAAATCAGGAATATTCAAAGTTGCAGCCCGAGCTGTTGTTTTTCCATGTGCCGATGCAATCTCCTAGATCCTAAAACACATATACATAGGAAACAAACATGTCTACAATGCTAGAGGGGAACCGATAGCATCTTTCCAGCCTATAGACTTAGCTAAGTATTACCATATGGAGAAGGGAATGATGAAGCTGGAAAATAATATTCTTGTTGAATTCAATCTCATTGCCAAAGAATTGTGCCCCAAGTGGTATAAGCCAAACAAACAGTTCAAACATAGACCTAAAGGAGGCTACCCCACGAACTTCTCAAGGAAGTCATACCAGTACATGCTAGCCATGTTATGCCGACTCTACGAAGAATAAGTCATGTCCCATGTCTCTTTTTCATATCTTCCATTAATCTACTATTGTGCATATGAGGGGGCATCATTCAACTGGGGTGATATGTTTTTTTCCAATCTATACGAAGCTATCATAGTCTTCTCCGAATCCAAACTAGGAACCTTCCCCAGTTTCCACATGGCATCGTATATGCTGTATATTATGTGCGTGGCTCATCGGTACCCCAAAATGGGATGGATGTTGAAACCTTCAAACTAGCCAATTCATGTCTATTATAAAGTGCTATGGGATAACAAATACTAGATAGAGTACCAAAAAGTGTGTGAACATTTCATGGCTCCTTTATATGAGTTCATATTCTTCTCTCCTCCACCGTGCATGAAAGAAAAGACAACCACGATAATCAATATAATCAAGGATCGATTCCTCTTAGAACATGGAAATTACATAAGAATATATTGTTCTATGAAAGCTCCTCACCCCCCCCCACGATTCATGCTAGATATACTGGTTCTCCATAAAGTAGCATATCAAATGGTAATACATGGAGTGGGAGGAGCCTTGTATCGATCCAAGAAGGCTATATATCCACCCTTAGAACTCTACATCGACAACTACTTCTTCTCAAATACCAAGCAAGCAGAGGAAGAAGTAAATGCCCTGCTCTCTTACCACTTCAGAGAAGAAATATTTAGAAGACATGATCTGAAAGGGGTTGTAAAAGACTATTGCTAAAAGGTAGGCCTTCTATAGGAGTACATGACAAACATCTGGGATGAAGAAGAGGTGCATTGAAATGCATGTACTTATGACAAAGTGATCTTCAATAGAAGAGGCCAACCTACAAGCAGAATCACAGACGAAGAAAATGAAAAAGAGGTAGCAAAAAGGAAAGAAACAAAAGAAACAAAGGAGAGTTCATCTCCCCCTTATATTTCTAGAGATTTAGTTTCATTAGAATAAGAGGAATCCCCGATAGACAAGAAAAGGAGAGAAAAGGAAAAGGTCTCTAAGAAAAATAATGATGCTTCCAAGAAGAAGCAAAAGCTTGAAGCATAAGCAAGGGCAGCTGCAGAAAAGGAAGCAGAAAATAAAGCAACAGTTTTGGCGTGCATGGGGGTAGACCTAGGGTTAATCATTCAAATACCAACAAAACCCTTTGATACTGACCCTTTAGGCATCTAAAGGGGATGCATGAACCAAGGTTCTGCAATGATGAGGGGAAGTGACACATCATTAAGGTCCTTACTTATGTCTGTATTTCTCATAGCTTATCAGTTAACTTAGCATTAAACATAATCTATGTTCAACATTACAACATCATATGTGATCCATAAATTCAACATAAACCAAAAAATGACATATATTGCAAACAAATCATAACACACATATTTACCTGGTTCACCCAACTCGGGCTAAGTTCATAACGACTGGCTTCTTATTTATTCATTAATATATTTCTTACAAATGTGCAATGTGCTACAATATATACAACAATAGCATCCTCCCAAACCTGCCTAGTCATTCTTCTTCAGTGCGAGATCACTCTTCAGTCATACTACAGATTCCTTCCTTCGCTCGACTCCCTTAACCAAAAAACATTCGTGACTTACATGCACCATAACTCTCTCTGCCTGTCCTTCAACATTTTCCCTCTTACATATTTATACATACCAATGGGGCCAAGCCCGTTAAAAAAGTGGACAACATGTCCCCAAACCCCATGGTTTATAATTGTTTTCCACCTTCTACATGTTGCTCTGTCGCGCATCCTTTTGCATTTTTCCCTTCGAATTCCTTTTGGAATAGATCCCAAAACTTATCCAAAATGCCTCTCGAATATCCCCCCAACACTCACCCGTGGCTCGTCCCCAGCCACTCAGGCCTGTTTCCAGTGCGTCAAGAATGCGTCGAATGTCTCCTTCATTGTTGTGACCTTTTCTTTGACCTCTAGTTCCTTTTGCAAAATTTGATCCACTGTTTTGGTTGTCACACGATCGTGCACCTTCTCGACACCTTCTTCAACTGCTTGTTTGATGAGTCCTTAAGTTATTGTGAGGGTTGTTGTCACTCTGTATGCTTCTTCTTGCAAAACTTTTGTCTGCTGCGCACAGACCCACTTCTCCGCTCTAAGCTGATTCATTTTTGAATAAAACTTTCAATTTTCGTTCATCTTAACTACCACCTCTGCTGGTGGCAATGTGCCCATTGTTTCTTGTAATTTCTACACCTTTCCTTGCACAGTCTATATCTTTCGACTTATCTAATTTTGGACCATATCTTCATTTAGTTGTGTCCAAATACCCATAGTTTATGTATATAGTTGCGCACACTCTAATTCTAGATTTTTTGTATTGTCAACCACTGTGGTCACATTTTGCTTCCTTGTCTCCCTCTCTTTAGGTGGCGTACTTGGTTTTACATGTGCTTCTAGATCCACTGTGCATGCACAAAAGCCTTGAATATATTAAATTATCTTAGTGACCCGATCTTCTACTGGGGCCTCCTTCTCGGCCCGCGCCTCTGGGAGTTCTTGGTAGACTCGCTTGAATGCCTATTGCATTCATTATACTTCCTGTGTGTCCTCATCACACTATTGTTTTAGTTTGTTGGATTCTATCTCTATGACCACATTTTTTGCTATAATCTTTACTAGCTCAGTAGATATCTTCTCAACACGCATGTTCAAATATTATGTTGCGATCATCTGTAGCTCCTGCAACATATCCATTGGTAGTTGATATAGAACTAGATCTACGTGACTTAATTCCATGACTTGTTCCTGCATCTTATTCATGGGGAACTCAACTGCCCTTGTCGCTAGCTTAATTATCCTTCATTCACCAACTACTGCCAAGGACTAGGAGATTGTTGGTTTTTCCTCTCCAGTCTTGGTAGTGCTAGTTGTTGGTTCTTCCTCCATCTATTGGCTTGATGTGATATTTACGACTTCTAGTAGTTGTCGCAATTATTCCATCTGTGCCTGCATATATTTGTTCATCTCTTCATGCTGTTTTTTTGCGCACTAAATTGCGTTGTCAATGACTTCTTTTACCTGGTCACCTATCTTATTCAAATCTTTGTCTCTGAGTTCTTGAATAGTGACTTCCTTAATGAATTTGCGCATGGTTCATTGATATTCAGATCTTCTTGTCTCTATCTCATTTCTCTTTCAATCATGGCCTGGTGTTGGTGACAACATTGGCTCATCTGGGCCCTTCCCTTTGTCCCGATCCTCTTTTTCTTCATCTTCTTTCTCCTTGTCAACATTGTATACCTTCGAGTTTGTCTATGCCGATGGATTTGTCTTTGTGGGTGGAATCTTCTACTCTTCATCCTAATCATGCATGATGTTTCCCATATCTTCTTCTTTAAGTCTGTATTGTGTTGGAAGCCACTATTGGTTTGGGTCTTTCTTTGCCTGAACGTACATGTGGTGGCACCCTACCTTGAAATGCACCACTGCCTTGTATGCTTTGACCACATGGGGTAGTATGAACGAGGTCTTCTCTATGTTGTCTATGATAATTTCCTTGTAGATATAGAATGGGACATTAGTGTCCATCTGGTGCGCTTTATGTGAAATGTACCAAAGGTTATGAAAACATGCGGCTAAGCAAGGCTTCTCTTTGATGCATAAAAACTGACTGTCATCCGGCTCTCTCAAAGGGTGGGAAAACCATCAAGAAGGGATTAAATTCTACCTATGCCCCAAGTAACTTTACAAGTGTTTGGTAAATGGGTTTTGTATTTCATTGGACCCATTAATCCACCAACAGGGAGATTAGGAGCCAGATACATCATCACTGCGACATAATACTTAACCATATGGGCAGAGGCAACCCCAGTAAATGATTGCAGTGCATTTTCTCTTTGAGAACGTGGTGACCAGATTTGGATGTCTTAGAATTTTGTTGAGTGATCAGGGAACACATTTTATTAATAATACAATCATAGCTATGAAAAAATAATTTAAGATACATCATCAGAAGAGCACACCTTACCATCCACAGGAAAATGGTACAGTAGAATCTTTTAACAAGATTATAGAAAATGCATTAACAAATATTTGCAATGTGAATAGGGATGATTGGGATCTAAAGGTATCAACAATATTATGGGCTTACAAGACTACATGCAAGAATCTTACAGGACATACACCTTTAATACTGGTGTATCGACAAGAAGCAATGGTTACACTGGATTATATAGTAGCTAGTCTACACATTGTATCAATCACCAACATGACAGAAGAAGGTGATTCACAGGAAAGATTGGATCAGTTGATGGAGGTGGAAGAAGAATTTTTTTTAGTAGGTTTTCACTAGGAAGTATAGAAAGCAAAGGACAAATCTTCGCATGATAGACACATAAAGAAGAAAATCGTTAAGGAAAGAGATCTGGTTCTCCTCTATGACAACATGTATTTAAAACACCCAGTGAAGTTCAAAATGCATTGGTTAGGGCCTTATCAGGTAGAGGGCATTACAAATGGAGGTGATGTGTAATTGAAAGATCTTGCAGGGAAGAATCTTAGAGGACTGGTGAATGACAGTCGAATGAAGCTGTATGAAGAAATTTGACCTAACAACCCGAGGTAAAACATAGAGAAAAGGTTTGATTGTACATATTGTATATAGTAGATATTAGAAGAAAAAGACAAAAATCCATAAAAGGAAGAAATATAACAAAAAGACAAAAAGATAGAAGAATATTATAGGGTTTTTGATGTAATAGATTTGTTAGCATTAACAATATGCCACAAAAAAACTAGTGTTGAAGACACTAGATGTTGGAAAATAGTTGACAGACACAAAAAGTGGAGCGCACAGGAAAAAGTGAAAAAGTGACAATTGTCAGTGTGAAACAACTGTCAGTACACCATCTCGCTATAAAGTCGAAAAAAGGGGGGAAAGGCAGTCAATTGTGTTTTTTTATAAGGAGAAGAGAAAATAACGAACCCTCGACGCGAAAGAGTGAGAATTCATGATAGAAAGTGGATAATTAGAGATCATAAGTTTGTATTTTAGCAGAATGTCACCACCAAGAGTTGGAGTGCCAAACAGGGTCGTTCAGAACACACGAAACAATGCTCTAGCGACACAAACATGGACATAGGACATGCCAAAAGTCATGGATGTCAATGAAATCCATATGTCGGAGTATGGGCCACATAACACACAGGTAGAGAAAGAAGGAAACCCATCACAGGAGGCCGGGCAGCCGAAGGAGGATGCAAAAAGGAAAAAATCTGACACATCCAGGGGAAAAGGACCACAAAAGGAAGAATATGCCACGTGTTTAACACAATAGAGCCTAAACCCAGAAGAAGAACGTGAAACAAAGTACGAGTATGTACCATAGGTTTGATCGTCCTCCCCACAAGGGAAGAATAAAAATCAAGATGAAATCAATGCACAAGGCATACACCGTGCACAAGAGGAGCTGAAAATAGTGATGCCACAAATCCCAGAGGGAGTAAAGGCCGATGAAGAAATGGTGGGAGGAGTAAACACCATGAAATACTCAGATCATGACGTTGCAGATGTCATCAAATTCCCAGATTTGGCGCATCAAAATTAAATGGAGTGGAAAGGAGAGGGCCCATCAAGTGCGCCATTGTCGGAACCTGCACAATGGATCCTTGGACTCTACAACACATGGATAATGAATCTGCTAGACATACCACATTTTGGGCATGGTAAACACATCAATGGATGTGTGAAACAAATCCTAGAAAGGGTGCATGGAGGAATTTTGTGGATGGACATGCCAGTGCCTAATAATTTGGAATTGATCACAGTTATCATTGGG
Source organism: Picea engelmannii (assembly GCA_009831015.1). Lineage (NCBI taxonomy): Eukaryota > Viridiplantae > Streptophyta > Pinopsida > Pinales > Pinaceae > Picea > Picea engelmannii. The sequence continues at coordinate 358,332 of ML776903.1, read as the reverse complement.
CTACATAGAGACGAGGAGAAGCCAGAGACATACTTAGAAGATAAGACAAAAGAAAAGGCTATCTCCGATGAAATCAAGGAAAAATATGGCACGAAGAGAGGGAATAGGGGGATCTAGTTTAGTGACATCAACGATCTCGTGAAAAGATTTTCCACAAGGTTGCTAGGGTGAAAATTGATGTGAAAGTGTAGGAAATAAGAAGTGCCAGTAGGAGTGGTAGCAACTACATCACAATGCACGAAGGGGAGCTCAATGAGCTGGGCCTCATACTTGCTTAATTCATTCCTATAGGATTGTAAATACACATAGCATTGGGGATATGAGTTCCACTATTCGTGGTTAATCATTCTCATTTCATTGATAGGATGGAAAGAACTAGTGTACAATTAGTACATAGAGAGGATAGGAAAGTGTGGTGCAACCCGCTACACTTATCTTAGGAGTACAACAGACCTAAACATGAAGAAGTAAAACAATGACACGTTTGTGTGTTACTTTTCAGAGATCTAGGAGCTAGTAGTCAGTACCTGAAGGATTTCACCAGAGACTGTCCAGAAGTTTGGATAGATATAAATTTTCAAGCAACACACCAAAACATGTGGGCGTAGGCGAAGAGGGACCCAACCAAGGAGTGGATAAAACTGAGTTACTGAATAATAATACAAGACATACAAATGGAGGTCTAGGAGTGGACTTAGGAATGGAAATTTCCCGTAATCCCAAGGACAGTGCCATGAGGACAGACTCAGACGCAAGATAGAACAATCCCTTCGTAGCAGATGGGCACAAACGATGCGAGAAAAAAATAAGAATGCCACACAAGGTTAAGTGGGGTTAAGTATCCCAATCCAAAAGAAATGCAAGACACAAATGAAACCACAAGGTGGTTCCACACAAGGGCCACTATGAACAAGACAAACACCAGGAGTTACAATAGAACAGGTAGGCATGGGAGAAGAAAGGACAAAGACACAAGAAATACCCATGGAGGAATAAATTGGGTAGGAGACATTCATGGATAGATAGATTCCAGAGTCATCTGGGCCATCAGATGATCAAAGGAAGAGGATGGGGGAGAAAGCTAGTGGCCCCGGGAAGAAGGCAAAGGATCATAAAAAACCTTTGGAAGCATCAATGATAGCAAATGATGTTGAACTAAGAGATACAATAGTCGAAGACTGACTATCTGAGGTGTGGGAGAATGCTGAGAAGCATAGGGCTTCGATTTTGGAATAGGTGGAGGAAATGAAAACTGTGTTGGAGCAGTTGAGGATCAGGGCAGAGCATCCATAAAAAGAGAAACCAACAAAAACTAAGGAAGGAGTTCATGTTGGAGAAACAATGCAAATTACAGCGCAGGGGAGCACCAATTTTATCATAACCCCAGAGTTTTTTTTCATCGACGAGGAGGTAGCACCGATACTCCTGAAGGAAATCGAGACATTGGACATGGTGTTTCCCAAGATCCTGATGAAGGTGCTCTATAAATTACAAATTAGTGTTGCATAGGAAATTCAGTCCAGGGAAATGTCTAATGCGATGGACTTACATATAAAACATGAGGAAAAGATCACACTGGAAGAAGCAGTTAGCCAAGAAGGGAAGGTGAAAAAGATATCATAGCATAAATTGGAAGAGATGGAAAAGCACATTAGCATAATATTACAAACCATCCCAAATAACATAGAGTCAGAGGGAGTATTTGTTGAAGATAATATGAGGAAAATAGCGTAGGCCTTGGAGCATTAAAAGGACCAGATAAAGGAGTTGGGGGAGCATGCAGTACCCACTACTCCTCCATAAGTCAGAGTGAAGCAAGAACAAGATGCCACAGAACTTGTAGAAAATATAACACATGCTATCCAAAGGATGACATAGTTGTTTGAGCACAGTGGCCAACTGTGGACGTAATTCCAAGAAGATGGAATCTTGAAGGAGCTACAAGGAAGGGAAGATAAGGTACATGCAGTAATGGAAGCATTAAAACAATGCCAAAATATGATGTCACTGCCAAAAAATATTAAGACCGATGTAGAGATGAAGAGCCTACAGGAAGAGGAGAAATCAGTGCAGGTGCATAAAATCGTAAAAAAACTCAGTTGGAGCCTCTACAGGACAAGGCTGAACAAGTGGTCATGGAGGTTGATGCAACAAAATCAAGAGTGGAATAGATATGATTGAAGGGAGGAGATATATGGAAGCCTCCAGTCACCGCACAGATGGTAGAAGCCATGATAGAGAAAAGGAACTAGGCTCAAGAGAAATGCCACCGAACAACAGATATGTATGAAACACTGGCACAAGAAATAAAAGATGCAATATTCTATGAGTGACTCAGGAAGAGTCACAATGTCAGTGTTGGGGGCCTATTGGCGCAAGCCAATTTTGGGAGAAATCCAAGGAAATTTTGAAGACTTCAAGACATCGCTGGAAAATAGGGGAGCACATCGGAAAGAGAGGAAAATAAGCATTGAAAACAAAGGAAAACCAGTGCCGAGAAAAACAGTTAAAAAGTGGAAAAATTGCTATGGAGTAGTTGGAAAGTGGAAAAGTGTCGACTTGGAGAACGACTGGATCGTGGACCAGCCAATATTAAGTCAAGGAGAAAGTGGAAAAACCTAATCCGCTTAGGGTTAGGGTTTTTGTAAGGGCTTTGTCCCATTTTTTTGTATAAGTAAAATGTATTAGGACGATGAGAAGGTTGTCTTTTGGTTGGTTCGACTAAGTATTTGTTACATGGTTAGGGGTTTTGGTTGGAGTTCTCAAAGTTGTGGAGACTATTGTGATCTATGGTGATTGAATGTAATGCCGGAAGGATTGTATAGTGCGCAACACTAGATTTTGTAAGATATGAATAAAGAACCCAAGCGACAAATCTTTGTGGACGTAGCCCAGGAGGGGGTGAACCACAATATATCTATGTCATGTGTATGAATATTTGCATTACTTACTGTTATGGTTGAGTTAACAAGATTTATGATGAATATGTTAATTGATAAAGGTTACATTACTGTGCACCAAGGAAAAACTCAGGGAATCTGCAGAATTGCACTAAGTAAATGAATGTCATAGATAGTGTTTAGACCTGAATATTAAGTTACAATAGATGAATACCTATCATTGAATACATGCTTCTATAATGGTTAATGAGTCTTATGGGAATATTAGTGTTATTGGTCTAAACTAATATCTAATGGGGTTTTGAGGGCTAACAAAGAGTAGATCCAATGCTTCTAAGAGAGAAGCACATCCCATCCCATGGTCGCAGACATCTGAGTTCTGCGAACACCCATTGAAGCCATCTCAGGTGAGACTACGCAGTGCACTTTGTGCATTATGTTTCCTTCTGGTATGCAGAAGGGCCGATGGTCGAAGGGTTGTTGGTAATTTTGTAGTTAGAACATGGGTCAGCCCACAAGTAAACCGAAAAAAAGGGATCCGATCATATAGGGTGGTGCTATCACCATTTTATCCATATATATATAATCCAAAATGAAAACTATTCTAGAAAATAAAATTTTGACATTTTTTTCAAAAATATCTACACTAAGAATGAAACAAATATGCAAGTAGTTGAAAATGAAATGCATCTAAAATAATATGAGCAATCAATATGCATAATGAAGGAAATAAAAATGATCTACCTACTTACCTGGGGCCTTGGGGCCCTAAATATCACATGATGGATGATGTCGGGTGAAGTCATACAACCAATGCAACCAACTGATCATGTCATCAAAGTATCCCCCCCTGTGCTTAATCATATAATACAACAAATATAAGTCAAGTACATAATAATCATGAGTATAAACACATGTATAATCCATCATGAAATAAAACTCATAGAGATGTCTGGGAGGGAGGAAATCATGCTAGAAACAATATCTGCCACTGTGATCATGCAAGGAATCTTGCCTAAAGTGATAGACACAAGCTTGATCAATCTATCTCTGAAGGGGGATACTATATTTAGACGAAGGATCATCTTCATATATGCATAAAGATTCACTACTTGTTGAGGATTGAGAGGAAATGAGAGATTGGAAGAATACTACATGGTATTTTGGAGAAGAGGGTAAGAGGTAAGGAACATGCTCAGGTGTATAAAAACACCTCCTCTTCCCTTGTGAATCTTCATGAAAATATCCAAGATGAAAATACTTTCGCTTTGAAGAATGAACCTTTGATTTCTCTAAGGTGGCCATATCTTGTTATTCCTCCAAAATTGAATATGAAAGTGGTTGAGTGTCTGTTGGTCTCCAATTTTGATCATGTTTTTGCCTATACTATATCACAAAGACCTCCATTTCTATACCCAGTACCAACCCTTTTGGCCTTATTTTGACATAATTGACATCTCCCTACCATTCAATGGGGATATTTAAGGTATCTTTACGTTTCAAGCTATTTTTATGCATTTTGATGCTTTAAATTGATATTGGAACTAATGTCGCTTGGGTTAGGTACCACTTCTATTTTTGGAACAGGATTGCCAGTATCAGGTACCGACTCGTACCTCGTGGAGATACCAGTGAAGCCACTCAAGGTCTGTGCGTTATGGTCAGAATGGGAGATAGAGAGATTCACATGACAGATGGAGTTATCGCTCACAGGATGATTGAAGGAATAATGATAAAACTGAGTCGTTAATTCTTCATCGTTCACACTTCGTGACACTACGTGTCACGAAGATGTGAAGACCGTTTTAAACATTGATTCCAAGCTATTTTCAGATCGGGGATCCGTTTGTCTTTACGTATTTTGCTTTAGACTGTTATGAGGAGGATTTATATATAACCATGAGGTCACTCCTAATAGACGGTTGGACTATGTTATGTTATGAACACACATTTCTGAATATAAACTGTTGTTGCGTTATGTTACTTGACTGATATACGATTTGAGTATTTCTTTCCCGAGTTAATGAAGCATGAAGTTTACACAATGATTACATAGAATGATATAGTTGGTTCTGGTTATTACTTACAACGTTTGTGCCGTTTGGTTGGGCCCGCCAAACAGGTGCAATTCGCTTCTTTACTTTGTCATAGATTTAGTTATTTCAGTGTGTTCGTGTTTTCTTACATGATAGGTTACAGTTTCAGAATTAACTCGTTCAAAATCATGTTTATTTATTCTTCAACCAAATCGTTCCAGCATACTGATATCTTTTGAGTTGATGAGTATTGGATGCATGTTTGATTCCTGTAGGGTTTAGAGCACGAACTTGGTTGATTGGTTTTTAGTATTCAATTCGAACATAACTTAGAGTTTGAGTGAACTTTGCTTTGCTAKATAGTTAGTTACCCTGCTTAGTTAGAATAGTTAGATTACAGATTAATCAAAGGAAGCTTCCGGTACCAGTAGGGTAAGTAGGTTATTGCTCTGTTTTCCTGTAGACAGACTTAGGTTCATTTGTAATGTTCAGATTAAATACATTTTAGGAAAGACTCTTTTTGTCATGGCTTGAATCGAAATGGTGATGATAGATGATTAAAAGTAGTAGTGGAATAATCTTGTGAAATCACACTTCTGCATGGAAATAGAAGCACCARCATCTAAACATAGGACTGTTTTCTGTTAATGACTTAAATATGAAATGCTAAGTTTCAGGATAATCATTAGGATTCAAGTTCTCAAAGTAAGTTTGTGTTTTCTTCTAAGGATAACATTCAGATAGCGATTAGAACCTTACCCGCACATACAGTGTAGCAGCTCAAAGTTTACCAACCCTGGTTTGACAATTTAGTGTTTCAGGTCATTCAAATCTTCAATTTAGCAGCCTGACAATGTCCTCGAATTAATCCTTAATTATGTCATCATCAGGTTCCGAACATATGAACCATATACGTATGAAAAATAGTATTCTTAAGATGACAACTCAAACCCCTTTTCTTGAGGGGTACCCTCAATGTCATAAATGGGGTCTCTATCAAACATGAGATGACCAAAGTCCCACCTATGTATTCCATCCTGTATGAAAGTTTCTATATGCTCGTCAACCATGTGTAAAGGTTCTTTCACAAGACCATCAACAAAAACGACCATCTCTTTGTTTTCATGTGCGGGATGAGTAGTGGCGTGGATGTCATTATAAGGTGGAAGGGAAGATACACGTGTTTTGTATTTTTCAAATGAATTATTTGGATCTTCATCATGAGAAAGTTTATCGAGATCTTCTTGGTCACTTTATTCATATGTATTTTCTTCAAGCACTTCTTCATTTTCAAGGGCGGGAACCAACTCTTTTCGATGATTCATCATTTCCTTAGCATCTTTATTAGCGACCTTTTTCTTTTCCATATGTAAAAATGCCATCTTCGATTCATAATTTTTTTTGGATGAGGGTTCATCCCATGGTTCCATATTTCTATTGACCAAAATGACACCTCAATGGAGTTGCCGAGTGAGATCAAGTCTCACCAAAGGAGGGAAAAAGGGAAAGAGGAAAAGGTGGGTTCATGGAGAGTGGAGTCACCAGACAAGATTCAAGGGAAACTTATCAAGGGTGGAAAAGGGAATGTTCTTCAATGGTTTTTCTAGGAAATATAAGGGATAGAGGATTTGGGAGGGAATCTTTCCAAAGTGTCATTAGGGCACGAAGAGGATTCAAAATCCTCCCCTGAAATGCCGCCAAAATTTTATTGCACAAGTTGTATGTTGGGAAAATCCTGAACCAACCACCAAGTGGTGACAACTTAAGGGATACTATACCTAATGTCACCTCAATATAGGTCCTACGCTTCAAGGGTGACTAGGTCACTCTTGGGAGGCGATCCCGATGACCCTAGGGGGAATGAAGGGGGGAAAAAAATGGAAAGAGTGAGGCCTCTAAAGGTAAATGTTCTAGATGGAAAGTGTAACATTAAGATGATTCTTAAATTAAATTTAGGTTTCCAAAGCCCTGGGTGAATTTTCGAGAAGTTGGTACCTACCCGAGACACAAGGAAAACCACTTTGCAATGTAATATGTTAGTTGGATCAACAAGCTAGGATTTTTGTCCCTAATTTGACGCAATGAATGAAAATATATATCAGCGGTAAAAAAAGTACTAAAGCTGCTAGAAATATTGTTCAAAGTCGAATGAAATATGCTTGAAACAAAGTAGATAAACACTAGATAATTTCACGATCTATAGCATGAGACTTTAGCAATGAATTATGGCTATCATAAAATATGTATGCAAAAGTGTATTAAAGAAAGTAGAATAAATTGGCAAATTCTTAGCAATGTTTGACGGTGAAAACACAAGTTATGAGTGACTTTAGGTTAGGGTTTATGCAGTGAAATTACCAGCCTTATGGCTATATCAAACCAAGACTTATTTCCGAAAACTTATCCAATTAAATCAACTCCTAGTTAGCTCAATAAGTGTGCCTAGGTTAGTAGAAGGCCAGGGAATATTTTTAGGCCTATTCTAGGGTTAGTGCAACCTTAATGGTTGTAGGTTAGGGTTACTACAACAACAATAATTGTTTGCAGAAATAGGATGCCTTAAGGAGGAAAGGATGCTCGTAGCATCAAGTATACAATCCAAGTGAGAGAGCATCAAAAAGTGAAATTGTCACGTTTACCAATGCAAAGATTTTTATCTCCAATGTATTGAGGGGTCCTAAATCCCTTTAACTCAAAAAAAGAAACCAAGCCCGCCATCGAGGCCCAATTAGAATCTGTAGTGTTTTATAATGGAATGGTTCTCCAGATCTATCGATTTGACCAAATAATCGATGGGCTTGGAGTAGTGATTGACAAGATATCTTCTTATGAAAGTTCCTCCTTCAGTTTAAACGTTCTCTTTTTGTGTTTTATTTTATTAGATGGGTCCGATAAAAATATGGGTGCTGGTATAAACCAGCTGGGTAAAAGGGGAAATCTTAACTACTGAAGAAGACTGAGCTTGGGATGGCCCTTGTGCTTAGGCATGCAGACAAAGATTTTGACACCTGTGACAAGCCTAGTACTAATACATCAACTTGTTGGTATTTCAATTAGTGTCTGAGATACAATTATCGAAATAAAACATACATGCAATAAAATGACGACAAGAAAATTAGTTTCCTTAGCTCTAATCACTAATCACACATTAACACAACTATTTTCTTTCCATCATTAGAGATAAGAACTATAAAAATGTTGAATCAACTAACTTATCAATAGATTCATAAAATATTACTCATTACAACATCCATTCATGAGATAACATCAAAAGTAATTCCTCCTTAGATCCAATCACACACGCCTTTGATGAAAATACAAAAGTTTGTCTCTGGTCCTAAAAAAGACTTCTCAATTAAGGTAGTTCCAAAATAGTTCTTTACAATTCAAAAAATGAGGGTATTTGCCAAAACCATCGACCTTTTTTAAAAGGTGGATCCTCTTATTTATAACAAATCATTAACTAAAAATAACTATCAAAAGTGAAAGCTAAGAAAAAAAAACATCGCCACATGGCACTTTCATCTCTTTGTCTTCTAAGAGTCATCAAATGTCTTTACTGAAGTGGATGACTCTTCTCATACTCTGACCATTTGACGAAGAGTTCCTCTCATGTGCTGGCATATGAGAATCTGTGTTGGTCCATCGGAGCCGAAAGGATCTCCTTTACTTCTACTGCCCATGCTCGATACTTCCAGATTTTCTATCTCTGCAGTCCATGCCAAGTCTTGTTCTACATGTTGTTTGACTATGTCATACAAGTTGACAAAGTCCTCGGGTGAGCCGAATTCTGGGAGACCGATGCCTTTCATATCCTGATTAATCTTGGCCCAACTCCTTTCACAATCGACCCATTTTTCTTGGATCTCCCACTGAGGTTCTTGAACCACTTTCATCCAGTATTCAACTGCCTTCCTTATCCGATCTATGCTACTGTCCCTTAGCACCCGAATGCCGTGTTCTTCAGCGTCTCATCCCTTTTGAACTGCGTTGATGTAATCAATTCTTTCCACTGCTTGGTGGGCCTTCTCGTACCATATTTCCACATCTTTGTAGGTCGTTAGGGCCATAAGAGTGGCTTCTTGGAAGTTGGATATCTCTGTTGTGAAAATGTGCCATTCATTCATGAATTTTCCATAGGCATCTTGGAACTCATTTCTTAAAAACACCGTGGCTTGTGTAGAGTCCTAATAGTATTTCACCAAATGGTGCAGATGCTCCAACTCATGTAGCAAAATGACCAACTCCTCTTCATCTTTCCTTTCTCTATCCAGGGTGGCATCTGTGATCTCCATCCTTGCGTCGATAAGATCAGACATCTTGGTGTGCTCGGTGCTGATCAATTTTTCCTTTGTGGTGATGAGGATCAAACTTTCCAACATAAGCCTCCTCTTCTTAGTGGTTCTTTTCATGATGGATTTCCTCTTTCGGTCGTAGGGGATTGCTTGTATATCAAAAACCTCATCAATAGGTTCAGGGATTTGTTGTTCTCCCTAAGTTAGAGTATTTCCCAGAATCTCGACTGTGTATATTTGTTCAAGGCCGGATTTCTGAACCTCTCCTATATGTCCCGATGGATCGACCTCTGATTATTGCTCATCGGGTGGTAAGGTACTTGCCAAAACCAAGGAATCAGGGGCGGGTTCGATACTTACATGGTAATCGGCTATTAAAATGTTGATTTCCTATTGTGGAATTTCTTCTTCCTGTTTGCCCGGTCCTATCTCATCCCTTGAGCTGTCCATTGGGGTTCCCGATATGTCGAGTGGATCAATGTCGACAACAATTTCTACCTCATGCTCTCTCTGCGGATGACTCTGAATTGGAGCATCGGGACCCAGGGTAGATGCTCTCTTAGGTTATTTATCCTCTGTAATTTGCACTGGAGTGACTAGGGACACCTCTGAACTCTCCTCATCATCCTAGATGTTTATTAAATTGAACAAGGGATTTGGTACACTTTTTCTCCCTGATGTCCTCCCTATCTCGGTCTGGGTCAAAATTTCCCTTGGTGATCTGACCTGTGGTGGTGGAGCTTCAGGGTTTTCTGACTCAATGATTTCTTCAAGATGCATCGGCTCTAGGCCACTTGGTTATCCTCGACTTTCGATTGGGTTATCAACGAGGATCCTCATCATTTCTATCAGATCAGGGTCATTTTTCAATTGATCAATAATTCTTTCTGCCGCTTCTAGAAAGAGAAATCCCCTTCTCTGTGCCTTTGTTGTCTCCACCACTTTGATTTCTTCCCTGGATCTAAGGTCCTCTTGGGATGACTTATCTATCATTTCCACATGTTCATTCATTCTCATGGCCTTGAACCTGGTCATATTGGGGTTGGCCATTCTATTTACCACCTCGTCCTAGTCCCGGGTTCACTCTGTGAAGATTTCATCCTTGAATTTATCATGAGCGTACAAACAACAGGATGACACCTACGAAGCATGTTGGAGGACTGGGACTTTAGGGTCGTGCTTGTGGAATTGACCTATCGGGAACCTGAAATCTAGTTGGCTAAGCCCTTATTGTTTGGCTTGAGAAGTATCCTTCACCAGATAGAACCCCACATGGAAACCGTAGGGTATGAAAGCCCACTTCTTGTCCTTAACTAATGTGGCATTGTAGCCCTGTAGGATATTCTGATAGCAGATTTCTCCCACAACGAGCCGGTCTAGGACATGAGCAGGTAGGAGATGTGGTGCTCTGGTGGCCCCGAACACCCTGATGTAGGTTGAGTGCTCGTCTAAATACCAATGGCCTACCTTTGCTACCATTTTCTTAGCTGTTGCAGATAATCTTGGGAATTCCTTATTAAAAATAATAAAATGGATATGGGCGATGAATTCATCGCAGATGAGTGCGTAAGATTTCTTGTACATGTTCTCCCATAGTATGCTGAAGTAGGCGTGGACCGAGATCTTTGTAACATGCTATCTTAAATTCAATCCAGCGAAGACATTCCTTGTGCACATGACATCAAGCAGGTACGAGGCCATGTAGAAAGTGGGTGCCTCCCCTTCTTTTGACGTCTGAGCCTGCTGTACATAGATGCTTAATTTTTTTGAGATTATCACTCCCCAGTTGAAGCTACTCCCGGAGATCTCCACTATGTATTCCAACGACATCCATTCTTTCGAAAACTTGGAGTAGTCCTTTTCTCCATATAGCCGACATATGAGAGCCATCAATAAAATGTATGGCTCCCTCAGGTTGATCGTCCCATACCAGCCATTGCTTCGGTTAGTGAACTTCTTTTCCTCCTTCCACCATGAGGCCATCAACCGACTGGTGTCATGGAATTCATAGAACTTTACTACGAAGTCCGTGTTGAGCTGCTCCTCTGGGTCCCTGAGCTTGTAGTATTTCTAGACTTCTGTCGGGAGGAAAAATATGACACACTCGCCATTCTCATCATTGATCAAACAATTCTACCCATCCGTATGGTTGATTATCCATTTCATAACCTCTATGCAAGGGAAAACTAAGGTTCTGTTGGCCACCATGTGTAAATACGACCATTAGATGTTCGGGAACACCTTGTCATCGAGCACCCTTATGTCCGGGTCACTGTGTGGGATATACTCTAGGTATTCTTCTTGTCTAATTCTGTTGAAGAGGTCCCCCCAATGTGGGAGAATTACCTTGGATCCAGTGCTTGATTTTGTATCACCAAAGGCTAGAGGCTGGAATTTTTTTTTCTTTGTTGATGTTTAAATGACAGGCTCCACCCTGGGAGCATACTCCAACTGCCTCGTGGTCCTTAGAGAAGAACCTTCGCTTGTTTCATCTTCTTTTATCTTGGGTTCCCTCGATGAGCATCTGGTGGTTGGCTTTCTTGGTGGAATCTTACCTGCAGCTAGCACATAGTTTAGAGACTATGCAAGAAAATTGGATGTATATATAAATTATGACCAACGAATTGACAAACTTGAACACATACCTCTGCAACTTGTTAAACCTAGTTTTGATAATCAGAGGGTCAATACAGCCTCGAGACACTCGCTTTGAGACAAAAAGATAACCCATTTCTCGAAGTGAAATTGATTCAGATAGTGAAGAAAACAAGTGGTACCCAAAAAGTGATAAAATTTCATAAGGCCTTTTAGGGTGTGTTGAGTGCTCAACAAATGCAACTTACTGGGCGAAAGAAGAATCTCTGTTCCTTCTCCGGGTTTAGCTGATGCAGAAGATGGTTAATAACTTTAACTGGTTTTTCTTTTTATCAGAGTATATTTTATCCTTGCATTTGAAATTTCCCTGGTTCGTGAATCCGGGCTTGCTTGTGGGGTTTCAACCTTTATTCCACTTTCGTTCCCTTTAACCATGACCTACGCCCCCTTTTGAAAAGATTTGAGTAAAGCATTCACTGGCACCAGGCCTTTTAGTTATCATCATTCACTTGCTGTGGTGTCTCTCCGCTGCTAGTGAGCGTCCATAGCCCCGACAGAGTCACCCCGAAATCACAGACCTTGCTCCACTGCCAGCAAGCGCCCATAGCCCCGATGAAGTTATCTGCATACCCTCTACTACTTTGCACTTATTTTATATAATTGATTTATTTTCGACAGAGATGCCATGAGCAAGTGGGAGAGGAGGACGTCTGTTATCTGCAAGATGAGATGGTTAAGGTGAATTTTTTTTAGCTTTGTCTTGAGGGACATGTGGTCCTTTCCAGGTCACCATCTTTCCCTTTAGGTTTTACCAGACCACCAGTCAAACAGTTCATCACTTGCTAAGGTTGTTTATTTTCAAAGTTCAGATACATAACTCCTTTAAGACAACAACAATTCACCCAACGTTTCTTGTGTTGTATGTAAGAACGATTCAAGAACATAATTTTCTATACCGTATGAATTAAGGTCAACCAATTCCTTGCAAAACACAATATTCAAAGCGCAAAAAATACTACAAAAGAGAAAACATAAATAAAGGATTTTGTAATCGGCCTACCTAAAATAAAATATCATGAAAAGACACAAACATATATATATATATATATATATTAACATAAATATTGTTTTAGGGCTTGGCCATTCAGCGGGAGGGCGTCAAGTCCCCCCGTTAGATTTTGCAACCAATACGTGTCTGGCCCAAGTTTCTCGGCTACCTAAAAAGGTCTGAGAAATAGATTTTGTAACTTCAAATTTTTTCCCTTCGGCTCATTCACTTTGTCCCATTTCAGGACCAAGTCTCCTACTTCAAAATTCTTCTCTTTGGCCTTATGCTTGTCAAACCACCTTTTAACTATCTATTAATGAGCAATGAAATTTGATTTTTCTTTCTCCCTTTCTTATTCCAACATGAGGAGGGTATCAATTCTTTGTTGAATATCCGATTAGGCTTTTCCTCTAGAACCCTAAGCAAGATGAAGAGATGGAAGATATAGCCCATTCAGGAGAATGGCTTCTTGTCCGTATACCAAAAAGTATGAGGAGTTCCCTATAGATTCCTTGGGTGTTACTCTATCGACCCATAAGGAATTATGAAGTGAATTATGCCAATTCCTCTGTTTTTCTGCAACTGTTTTCTTTAATATCCTCACTAGGTTCTTATTGGTTGATTTTTTCACTCCATTCCCCTGTGGATAGTAGTTTGTAGAGTATCTGATTATGATTCCTTTGTCTAGAGAAAAATCTGTTAATAGGGTGGAATAAAAGTAAGTGGCATTATAAAAAATAAGAACAGAAGGCATACCGAACCTTGTGATCAACTATTTTTCTATGAATTGGATTACCACCTTTTTTGTTTACATGAGTCAGAGGGTCAACCTCTACCCATTTCGTGAAATATTCTGTGGCAGTCAGTATGTATCTATGTTGTTTTGAAGAAATCGGTGTAATTTATCCTATGAAATCTAACCCCCATTGCTCGAATGGTCTGGAGATGACCATAGGTTGGAGTGGGACAACTGCTCTCTTTTCCCTCCCTGTGCTCATTTGACAAGTTTTACAATTTCTAGCATGTGCGTGAGCGTCTCTAAACAGAGTAGGCCAATAATAGATGACTCTCAGTATCTTGTGAGTGGTGGTATTCCCTGCAAAGTTTCCACCTGTAGGACCATCATGGAGCTCCTTCAGAACCTTTTCTATGTCTTCACGTTCGAGATATATTATAAGTACCCAATCATAATTAACACGGAAGAGCACTGAATTTATGAGGCGATATTGTGCCAATTTTAGTCTGAGAGCTCTCCTTTCCTTAGGGTTTAGGTTTTCTGGGCAAGTCCCGTGATGCAAGAGATACGTTAGTTTCCCATACCAAGACTCCCGCCCTGGGGGAACATATAAATATTCACTACACAATAACGCCAATTCATTCTCCCACCCGGGGTCTTCATTTACTTGGCCCTGGGCTTCAACGACCAATTTACACAATCCTTGTCCTTTAACCAGTTTGGCGGGTTTTATATATAGATAAAATTATTGGACCACTGCCATCCAGTTTCCTCTTCTTTCCCCCATCTACTGTTGAGTGAATATGGATCAGACTATAGGATGAGGCACAATGAATTTGGTGTGGTTTTTTAGGATGTAAGATCTAAAATGTTTCACTGCCTTATACACCGCATAAGCATGTTTGTCTATAGCAGGGTAATTTAGTTCGGCCCCTTGGAGATTAGTGCTCATAAATGATACCAACGCCTCATTGTTTTCATCATCCTTCTGAGTCAATACTACAACTAACAATTGGTCGGGGGAAAAGGTATAGAGGAAAAAATCTCTGCTAAAGTCAGGACTTCACAACACTGAAGCTTGAGATATTGCGGTCTTAATATTGCTGAAAGCACTTTTTCGTTCATCATCCCACTTAAATTCAACATCTTTGCAGATCATTTTTTGTAAGGGTTTGATAGTTTCAATGAAATCAGGGGTGAATTTCCTCACAAAATTGATTTTCCCAAAGAAGGATTGCATAGCCTTTTTATTGTGGGGTAAGGGAAGCTGAGTTATTGCCCTAATTCATTCTGGGTCTACGAGAATTCCTGCTTGAGATATAATATGACCTAGTAGTTTCCCTTCCTTGACACCAAATATAGTTTTCTTAGGGTTTAAGGATATACCGTATTTCCTACACCTTTCAAAAATCCGGGTTAGGTGTTGGATGTGATATTCTCTATTCTTTGAGTACACAATCACATCGTCCAAATAGACTACTACACATTTGTTGATTAGTCCTCGAAAAGCTACGTCCATGGCCCTTTGGAAGGTTTCCCCTGCATTGATTAACCCAAAGGGAATGTGTTTATAAGCAAAGGTTCCCCACTTGGTTTAGAAGGTAGTTTTTAATCGGTCTTCCTCTGAAACTAGAACTTGGTTATAACTTGAAAAACCGTCTAGCAGGGAGAAAACCTCAGAACCAGAAACGGTCTACAAGAGTTGCTCCATCGATGGAACTGGGTAGTTGTCCTATTCATATGCTTTGTTGAGGTTTCTGAAATCCACACACAGGAAGATCTCCCTAGACTTTTTCCTGACATGAACCAAATTTTCTACCCAGGTAGAGTGTCTAACCTGAAAGATAATTTTAGAATCTAGTAATTTATTTAACTCTTCACACATGAGGGGCTCCAGAGATGGGTGGTATTTCCATATTTTTTGTTGGTAGGGTTTTACTCCAGGTTTTAATGGGATTGTGTGTTGGATAATGCAAGTGTCATAAGTCTTCAGATCTCAGTAGGACCATGCAAAAACATCTTGATATTCTCTGAAAATTTTGAGATAAGATTTCCTTTCTTCTTTAGATACTATCTTACCAAGATTTATATTCTTAGGGTTCTCCGGGGTTCCTAGATTTATAGTCTCATACATGGGACAGGAACTCCCTGTCTTTGTGTTTATTGAACCTTTAAATATTTCCCTTAAGTCAAAGAGGTTCTCCAATTTGGATACCCCTTTCGGTATCGTGTGAAACCTTGGTTTTTCAGTCGACTGATCTGTTTCACCTCTTTGTTCCTGAGGATCAGTTTCTACTAGTCTCTCATGGAATACTTCATCATCAATATCCAAGTCTTTAAAAGTTTCCTGATTGGTTAATAAGTTTATGATTTTTTCATCCCCTTCAAATACCTTCCAATTAGAAATATTGTTGGGCACTAATGGTTTGTAGAGTAGCTCCACAGTAAACCAGGATGCGTCATAGTCTTCTAAAGGGGATAGCCTTGAGGCAATAGTGGCCAGGGAATCCACAAGATTATTCTTTACTCTGGGGATCACTGTAATGTTGAAGGCTTCAAAATTTTCTACTAGCCTGTGCACTTCCTATTGATAATTCCTCAGGTGGGGAGAGTTGCAGTGTATAATGTTCCTTACTTGTCTAACGATGATTTTAGAATCTTTGAAAACCTTTAGTTCTTTAACGTTTAAGTCTATGTCTTTATTTATCCCTTGCACTAAAGATTCATACTCGACGATGTTATTAGTGCATTCAAATTCTAGTCTGCAAGAAAAAAAATTCCGTTTACCTTTCGGATCAATGAGGATACACCCCGCTCCCAATCCTTCTTGCGACTTAGACCCATCAAAGTACAAAATCCAAACTTGTGAGAGAAAACCATCAACTTCTCCTTGCCTAATAACTTGTTCCTCTCCACCTATTTTCTTTGTGGTTTCCAATAGGGGTTCTTGACAGAAGAGGGTGTCTTCCGCCACCGTCGGTACATTTTCTTGAAAAGTCATTTCGAAGTTTTGAGTAAGAGAAACATCATATGAGAGAGGGGAGAAATTTCCAAAATTGGAGTCGCAGGAGTAGTTTCCTAACATGGGGAAATCTGCCGAAGAGGGTTCGTTGAGGGCTTCTAAATCAGTGACAATATGTTTTATATACCTTTCCCTATCGATCCTAATCATGTTTGCATGTCCCTTTAATGCAACCAAAGGTGAGCCTAGTCTATGCTAAAGTATCCATTCAACTTCTCGGACCAATTCTTGACTAAGTAGAAATCCATAAGATTCTGGTATATCTACTACGATAATGTCAATTACTTGAACACATTCTGGGTGTGTTGCCATTCTAATCATGGCATCCTTGAGTTCTCCCATAACTTTCACCTGGGTTCTGTGCAATTGTATCACATGCTTATCACTTTTGAGAGGGATTACGTTTAATTTCTTGCAGATAGATAATGACATAAAATTAGAGGATGCCCTTGAGTCAAGTAAAAAATTATGGAGGTTTATGTTGTAGAATTCAAATGTCAAGAGGAATGGTGGGACGAAAGACTTTCCTTTTTTATATTTAGAGAAAGCGTTTACAATTGGTTTATTTCCTAGATTCGTGAGGGTTGGATTCTCTCCTTGGCCAGTGCTTGTTATAGGAGTTTCTACTGACTTCAAGGATTGTAACAAAAGGTCCTTTTGCTGGGGAATTATACACATGTCCATGACCGATACATTTTCTTTTAATATTTTTAAATATTCTACTATGTTGTAGTGTATCTTGGGTGATTCTCATGTATGGATGTTCATAGGATTTCTTTGGGAGACAAAATATTCTTTCGGGTGATCAAATTCTTGTTTTCCTCTCTAAGTTTAGGAAATGGTAAGGTCGTTTGAGATCAGTTGACCCCTATTTTATGTTTGCATAGCCAAGACCTCTGCGGGTGGTTCTTGAACGTCAAATAGATCGTTGGAAGGCATTGGCAGGTCAGGGTCCCACAACAACATGGTTGTTTCTTCCAGTGAGTCAACTTCTTCCTGATCAACAATATTCATCATTGAGCCCCTTGATTGTTTGGTAAGGGAAACTTCGTCTAGGAACCGGTTAGCCATCAAATTAATGGCATGCACCCATTGTGGACAGTCTCTTTCAGAATGTTTCTCTTGGTGATAGGTATAGAAAGATTCAGATGCTACATTTCATAGGTCGATGTTTAAGTCGGTTGGGGGAGGTTCAATTTCTTTGAATGGTGGGTTCCTTTTAAAAAAGGGTTTATAGGGCATTTAGCCTTGGTTTCCTTCCCTTGCACTTCTTTTCATGTCTATGATGTCATTTTACAACTTCTTTATCATCCGTTGTAGGTCCTCTATGTCTCCACTTCCCTTTTCAGGCCCTGGTTCTGTTTATTTCCTCGGGGGTATGACCAATAAGAGTCCTCTCAGCTAGGGTTGTTTGGAAACCCTTTTTACAAACATGGAAATGGAAGCAGGGAGAGCATTAGTGTATACTTAGATTTGCAACTCCTGGGTGGGTTTAGCTTAGGGTTGTAATTTGTTCAGGATAGTGGTGAATCATTGATTGAAGTCTTTAACCTTCTCTTTTGAACTCATGGTGGCAACAAACAACTCAGCCATCAAAGCTCCTGTAGTGGTTTCTTCTGTGAATTTTTCTAAAAAATCCTTTTGAAACTTCGTCCAACTAGTTATGGACCCTACATGCAAGTTAAAATACCACATAGAGGCTAAATTCTCAAAGGTATATGCGAAAATCTTGCATACTACGTCTTCATGTTGGACATTCATTAGTCTAATAACTGGTATGAACTTTTTGATATGGTCTTTAGGCAATCCCGAGGTTTCAGGGTCAAATTTAGGGAGTAACATTTCTGGATGTCGAGGAAGGTTATGTACTCATCCGAGGATTTCCAGAGAATATTTGTCCAACCAAGGTTGATTATTATAAGGTGGGCTTCCCCTTTCTTCATTATGATCATTGTTATATTCCATGTCATCTGACTCTGAAACTGAACGATCCGAGTTAAACCCTTCCTCATCAGATTCAAAATCGTCAAGCTCAGAGTAGTTACCAGCTGGTGTTTTAGGGATTAGATTGAGGGTATTTTAGATCTCACTGAGGGAAAAATCTATTAGGTCTTCTACTGTGTGAAAAAAACCCTGGTCGGGGGTGTCGACCACTGGTCTACTTGCTTGTTTTTTGTGAGGAAGTAATAAAGCTAAGGGTAGTGCTCCAATTTGTTGGGCGTAAGCTCTTGTGATTCTTCTGAACTGGTTCAAATCCTCGTGGGGAAGAGCGTAAGGTATTTAAGGGAATAAATTGTATTCCTCTTGCTAGGGTGAGTTACTCGTTTGAAGAGTACTCAGTGTATGTGGGATGTCATGAGAATGAATAGCCATGCATGTGGGTTGTTTTGAATCTATAGGTTGTGTGAATTATTATATCAAAAATATTGTCATCCATTCATTCATTAGGCCCTCCTTCTAGCGCCAATTCGGTTGAGGGGACCTAAATCCCTTTGACTCAACAACAAGAACCAAACCTGCCACCGAGGGCCAATTAGACTCTGCAACATTTGATAATGGAATGGTTCTCCAGATCTGTCGATCCGGCCAAATAATCGATGGGCTTTGCGTAGTGATTGACATGATATCTTCTTATGAAAGTTCCTCCTTTAGTTTAAACGTTTTCTTTTTGTATATTTTTTTATTAGATGGGTCCGATAAAAATATGGGTGCTGGTATAAACCAGCTGGGTAAAAGGGGAAACCTTAACTACTGAAGAAGGCTGATATTGGGATAACCATTGCGCTCAAGCATGTAGACAAATATTTTCACACCTGTGACAAGCCTAGTACTAATACATCAACTTGCTGGTATTTTAATTATTGATTGAGATACAATTATTGAAAGAAAATGTACATGCAATAAAATGACAACAAGAAAATTAATTTCCTTAGATCTAATCACTAATCACACATTAACACAACAATTTTCTTTCCATCATTAGAGACAAGAACTATAAAAATATTGAATCAACTAACTTATCAATAGATTCAAAAACTCTTACTCATTACAACATCCATTCATGAGATAAAGTCAGAAGTAATTCCTCCTTAGAGCTAATCACACACGCCTTTGATGAAAAAACAAAAGTTTGTCTCTGGTCCTAAACAAGAGTTCTCAATTAAGGTCGTTCTGAAATAGTTCTTTACAATTCCAAAAATGATTTTCTTTGCCAAAACCATCAACCTTTTCTAAAAGGTGGATCTTCTTATTTATAAAAAATCACTAACTAAAAATAACTATCAAAAGTGCAAGCTAAGTAAAACAAAACATCACCACATGGCGCTTTCATCTCTCTGTCTTCTAAGAGTCATCGAATGGATTTACTGAAGTGGATGAATCTTCTCATACTCTGACCATTTGATGAAGAGTTAATCACATGTGTTGGCATACAAGAATCTGTTTTGGTCCATCGAAGCTAAAAGGATCTCCTTTATTTCTACTGCCCTTGCCCAATACTTGACTATTTTGGCACTTAACTACTTTAATATTGTTCGAGCCTTGATCGGGTGCTCCAGGAACTGCTATACTTGACCTGGTTCCATGTTCGCCACCTTGGCTATCTCTGCATTCCATGCCGAGTATTGTTCTGCATATTGTTTGACTATGTCATGCAAGTCAAAAAAGTCGTCGGGTGAGCCGAATTCTGGGAAACCAATGCCTTTCATATCCAGATTAATCTTGGCCTATCTCCTTTCGCAGTCGGCCCATTTTTCTTGGATCTCCCACTGAGGTTCTTGGGCCATTTTCACCAAGTATTCAACCTCCTTTCTTATCCGATCTATGCTACTGCCCCTTAGCACCCGAATGCCATGTTCTTCTACGTCTTGGCCCTTTTGAACCCCGCTGGTGTAATCAATTCTTTCCATTGCTTGGTGGGCCTTCCTGTACCATGTTTCCACATCTTTGTAGGTTTTAGTGCCATAAGGGTGTCTTCTTGGAAGTCGACTATCACTGCTGTGAAAAGGTGCCATTCATTCATGAATTTTCCATAGGCCTCTTCAAACTCACTTCTAAAAAACACCGTGGATTTTGTAGAGTCCTCATAGTATTTCACCAAATGGCACAGATGCTCCAACTCCTTTAGCGCAGTGGCCATCTCCTCTTCATCTTTCCTGTCTCTATCCAGGGTGGCATCTATGATCACCATCCCTACGATGATAAGATCAGATGTCTTGGCGTGCTCGGTGATGATAAATTTTTCCTTTGTGGTGATGAGGATTGAATTGTCCAACGTAAGCCTCCTATTCTTAGTGGTTCTCTTCATGATGGCTTTCCTCTTTTGGTCGTAGGCGACTTCTTGTATATCAACAACCTCATCAACAGGTTCAGGGATTTTTTTTCTCCCCAAGTTAAAGTATTTTCGAGGCTCTCGACTATGTATATCTGTTCAAGGCTGGGTTTCTGAACCTCTCATGTATGTCCCGATGGCTTGGCCTCTGGTTGTTTCTCATCGGGTGGTAAGGTACTTGCCAAAACCAAGGAATCGAGGGCGGGTTCAGTACTTACATGGTAATCGGCTGTTGAAATGTTGATTTCCTGTTGTTTAATTTCTTCTTTCCGTTCGATCGATCCTAGATCTTCCCTTGAGCTATCCATTGGAGTTCCCGATATGTTGAGTGGCTCAATGTCCAAGGCATTTTCTACCTCATTCTCTCTCCATGGATGACTCTGAATTGGAGCATCAGAACCCAGGGTGGATGCTCTCTCAGGTTCTTTCTCCTCTGTAATTTTCACTGGAGTGACCAGGGACACCTCTGAACTCTCCTCATCATCGTAGATGGTTATTAAATCGAACACGAGATTTGGTACAATTGTTCTCCCTGATGTCCTCGCTATCTCGGGTAGGGTCAAAATTTCCCCTGGTGATCTGACCTATGGTGGTGGAGCTTCAAGTTTTTTGGACTCAGTGATTTCTTCAAGCTGTATCGGCTCTAGGACACTTGGTTCTCCTCAGTTTTCGATTGGGTCATCAACGGGGATCCTCTTCATTTCTATTAGATCAGGGTCATTTTTCAATTGATCAATGATTCTTTGTGCCCCTTCTAGCAAGAGAGATCTCCTTCTCCATGCCTCTATTTTCTCTGCTGCTTTGATTTCTTCCCTGGATCTAAGGGCCTCTTGGGCTAACTTCTCTATTGTTTCCACATGTTCATCCATGCTCATGGCCTTGAACTTGGTCATATTTTGGTTGGCCATTCTCTATACCACCTCGTCCCAATCCTAGGCTCACTCTGTGAATATTTCATCCTTGAATTTATCATGAGCATATGACCAACATGATGACATCTGCGAAGCATGCTGGAGGACCAGACCTTTAGGGTCGTGCTTGCAGAATCATCTTGTTGGGAATCTGAATTCCAGTTGGCTAATCCCTTCTTGTTTGGCTTGAGAAGTATCCTTCACCAGATAGAACCCCACATGGAAACCGTAGGGTATGAAAGATCGCTTCTTTTCCTTAACTATTGTGGCATTGTAGCCCTGCAGGATAGTTTGATAGCAAATTTCTCCCACAAAGAGTCAGTCTGGGACATGAGAAGGTAGGATATGTGGTGCTCCGGTGGCCATGAACACCCTGATGTAGGTTGAGCGTTAGTATACATACCAATGGCCTACCTTTGCTACTATTTTCTTGGCTACTGCAGATAATCTTGGGCATTCCTTCTTAAAAATAACAAATTGAATACATGTAATGCATTCATCGCAGATGAGTGCTAAGATTTCTTTTACTTGTTATCCCATAGTATGCTGAAGTAGACATGGACCGGGAGCTCCGCAACATGCCATCTTAAATTCATGCCAGCGAAGACATTCCTTGCACACATGACATCGAGTAGGTACGAGGCCATGTAGAAAGTGGGTGCCTCTGCTTCTTTCGGAGTATGATCTTGTTGTACACAGATGCTTAATTTTTTTGAGATTATCTCTCCCCAGTTGAAGAGACTCTCAGAGATTGACACTGTGTATGCCAACGACATCCATTCTTTCGAAAACTTGGAGCAGTCCTTTTCTCCATATAGCCGGTAGATGAGATCCATCAAATAGATGTATGTCTCCCACAGGTTAATCGTCCCATACCAGCCATTTCTCTGGTTAGTGAACTTCTTTTCCTCCTTCCACCATGAGGCCATCAACCGGTTGGTGTCATGGAATTCATAGAAATTTACCATGAAGTCCGTGTTGAGCCACTCCTTTGGGTCCCTGAGCTTGTAGTATTTCTAGACTTCTGTCGGGAGGAAAAATCCGACACACCCACCATTATCATCGTTGATCAAACACTTATGCCCACCTCTATGGTCGATTATCCATTTTAGAACCTCTACGCAAGGGAAAACCAGGGTTCTACTGGCCACCATGTGTAAATATGACCGTTGAATGTTCTGGAACAACTGTTCATCGAGTGCCCTTATGTCTGGGTCGATGTGTGGGATATACTCTGGGTATTCTTCTTGGATAATTCCGTTGAAGAGGTCCCCCCACTGTGGGAGCATTACCTTGGATCCGATGCTTGCTTCTGTATCATCGAAGGTCCGAGGTTGGAAAAAATCTTTCTTTGTTGATGTTTTAATGACAAGATCCGCCCTGGGAGCGTAATCCAACTGCCTCGTGGTCCCCAGAGAAGAACCTTTACCTGTTTCATCTTCTTTTAGCTTGGGCACCCTCGTCGAGCGTTTGGTGGTAGGATTTCTTGACGACATCTTACCTACAGCTAGCACATAGTTTAGAGACTGTGAAAGAAAACCAGATGTATATATATAAATTACGACCAACGAATTGACAAACTTGAACACATACCTCTGAAACTTCTTAAACCTGGTTTTGATAATAGGAGGGTTAGTACAGTCTCGAGATGCTTGCTTTTCTCTTTCGAATGCTTTGAAATTCAACTTGTGCGCATAATGAATTGGTTCAAAAACCATTCCATAGATTTAAATAGGGATGAGCTTACCTTGTCGCATCAGCCATTCAATTCGGGTTATGAGTGTAATTTCATTAAATCTACCGCCATATCTTAAAAGATGTTTCAAAATTGAATTCCTTACGGGTTAATGGCGCGGACGAGGGTGGTAATGTGGTCTATTAACGATTTCAAATTGCTGTTGTTTAATCGACGCACGAGGTAGCAACAAATGCGGGATCGAGCATTAACTGGTCTATTAAATATCCAAATCCAATCGTATCTTATGCCACAAACATCCCCTCATTTCACTCGTTCAGTTGGCAGATTGGGGGTCGGGATTGTGCTTCAAACATTTTTGTTGATATCTTCTTGCAAAATATCTGACACCGATCGATATTTCCGTACAGAGCTAACATGGAAAAACTGATTAGGAGGTGTGACTAGGACCCACATGGACCTTAACATGACTCGGGGTGAAACGAAGCCGTACAACCCCCTTACGTGATAAAGACACGTGGCATTCAATACCGATGTCCTGATTTATTCGTGTTAATCAGAATCGAGACCTTATTTAAGCTATACATTCTAAAACCCAATCCTATCTTGCCGACGCCGAAAAAATATCAAGGATCGACGATCGGTGATAAACCTACCCAAGTGTTCTCGGATAAACTCTCTCGAAAAAGTCCCAATGCCGAAAATGCATCAGGGATCGACGATCGATGATATTCTTGTAGCAAAAAAAATGATTGTTTTAACTTTTCTGGATTTCCCCAACCTTGATAAAGTGCATCGATCATCGACTATCAATGATTTCTTTACGACTTTGTTAATGTCTATTCTTCCCATATTTTTTCGATGCCGAAGGGGATCGAGTATCTCTTGAAACTTTGTGTGAATAAATTATGCAAACCCAAACCTCCTTCTGGTTGATGCTGATGGGGATCAACGCTCGACAATTTTTGTAATTGTGGTTCCCTTTCTTGCTTGAATTTTTCCGACGCCGAACCTGAGCGCATTAGGTGCAATGTTAGTTGCCGATTCTCAATTCAGGTGTTTAGTTATTTTAGACATGGGGTTTCACAAGTTCAAACAAAACCGACTTGATGATAAGAGTCATGAAAACAACACAAATATAATCCATTTCCCGAAGTTAAATCGATTCAGATAGTGAAGAAAACAAGTGGTACCCAAAAAGTGATAAAATTTCATAAGGATTTTTAGGGTGTGTTGAGTGCTCAACACAATGCAAAATTGAAAATTAATTAGTGCCTTACTATTGGGTTTATGGGGTCAATGAAATAAATGGCTTGGATAAGCACTTGGGGGTGTACACCCTTGTAATTCCCAAGTGTATCTAATTCAATATAGAATATGCCAAGAGGGTGTACGCCCTTGTAATTCTCTTGGAACAACCTTGAAAAAATATTTGACCTTGAGAATAAAAACTTGGATTAAAATGTTTGATCCAAAAATCCCTAGGGGTGTAAGCCCTTTTACTTCCTAGGTTTTGAAAAACAAACCAAGGTGACCTTGGAGGGTGTACATTCTTGTAGTTCTCCAAGACACCTTGCGAAAATTGACCTTTCTTAAACAAGTAAACAAAATTTGGGGAGGGTGTATGCCCTTATACTCCTCCAAGGGTTCTAACCAATAATAATTATGGAAAAATGAAGACAAAATACAATAAATGCATATTTTCCCTTATCAATTCAACAAAAAAGCTAGATGAAACCCTAATATTCCAAGTTAATCCCATCCACATGCATAAGAAAGAGTCTGCAAGAATAGCGCATCACTTTTCACCAACAATAGCAAGAATAAACCATAACAAGATGAAAAAGAGAGAGAATCCTCCAAGGCTAGAGAAAATTTCAGCCAAAGACCTCTCCAAATGGGAGAGTTATGATCAAACGAGATCTTATGATCTCTTATTTATACAAAATGTCACTAATATAGTTTTTCCACATAACTTAGGGTAAAACAAAATACTATGGGTCAACAACCCTAATCTTTCCCCTTTACAAAGATAATAATTAAAAAGTCACTTAATTTCACTTTTGCATAAAGAAAACCATAAAATGAAGGTGATGTGTCCCTTTTAGGGGACATTTTTCCTCTTTGACCAAGTCGTTGGAGTTGTAGTAGCATGGTTAGGCCTTCAAAGGACAATTATCATCAATCCATGTCCTCTTCTTCATGATCAAATCCTTCTTTCACCAAGACGTCCACTCATCCATGTCTCACCACCAAACCCTTTCCCCCAAGGATGGTGTCAAGCCTAAACATGTGATGTTTTTCCTCTCCGAGAAAAATAATTTGGCATGTGAGGGTTGGGATAGGTCTTCCACATCATCTTCTAGGTCTCCAAAACTTTTTCTTTGTGATCCATCATGTGGACCCATGTGTTACAAGGAAAATCTCTCTATGGCTAGGGTGAACGACAAAAGACAGGTATGACTGTAGAAATCGACTCATTTCCAACATATGTTATATAAACTAATGTGCAAGAGAAGTAAGAAAGAGGCTTACCTCATCCAAACATTTGATGATATCCACCGTTCAACACTTTGACCCAAAGATTTATACCTGCAACAAGTTCTCAACAAACAAGTTGAGCAAGCATATAGTGATGATATAACAAATTAGCACATTAGATAGCATAATCCATCAATATACAAAACAAACATGCCCATGGATCATAACACATATATTTTCAATATATCAATTGGATAGGAAAGAAGTATTTCTATTAATAAATGATTAGCAGAAGTGAAAACATTACAGACTTCCGTGTTGGCATGGTTCGGAACCAAGAAACCGAGTTCCTTCCAACTGGGCCTCCACCACTTCAATCCTCCACCAAAGGCAAGATCATATAAGGGATACAAAGAGGTTCTCCATCAATAAGGGAAGAAATTGGGGGTTGAACACTGTGTTCAGACTTAAAGGACAAAGGGATGCTGACTCAATAATGAAGTGATAATTTCTCTAGAGTAAATTTTCTCTCAATGTTGAATTCTCTCCCCTTTTCCATAGCTCGGAATTGGCTTCTTTATAGCCTTCAAAATACAATTGAAGGGCCGAGTTAGAACGTTTCTAGTATATGGAAGGCCAAGGATCAGAGATCTCTTTTCGTGACATGGAAACCCGACATTTAATTTTGATTTTTTGGCACAAATCTCGATGTACGTGGGCTGTAGTGGAGCAACCAGTGTATACACTTGTTGTATAGCTTGTAAGGTGTGTACAAGTGGAAAAATATTTATTTTTGTCTCTGGATTTATCAATCATGGAAAGTAAGTCTGCATGGGGGAATGGAACAATGCCTTCTATGCAAGATTGCATAGGGTGAGGAAAATATTGCTCTAACAGATGCCCCCTAATGTGTGAGGTCAGAGGAGAATCTGCGATGGTCAAAATACATTATAAATAACCTAGAAGTGGAGTGGTAGAGAACCAACTGGACGAACTCAATTTCTCATTACATTCTGTACTAACTTTGCATACATGGCTGCCAAAAATACATTGCAGATCCATGTGAAAAATATACCAAATAAGTGTATGTGGCCATGAATAGGCAAATACAAATGCAGTTACATGCCAATAGCTGTCATAGTCACGAACAAGGCCCAGTAGAACCAGTCTAAAAAAATCAAGCTGAGGATATATGTATACTATGGAGTTCAATTTTATCTCCCATGATCACTGAAGTCATATAGGTACTGGTCTAATGAAAAGGAAGCAACAACTCAGGAAAGTTGTATCCACATAGTGATGTCTTCAAGTCTTCTACACAATCCACCAAAGGTGCAAGTCTACATCATGTGACTAAATGAGTTGAGGTTGAAAAGGATGAGACATCGTTTGATTGCCGATCATTGAGGTATACCGTTAACAAACGCGAGAGAACCTACCGATAATGAAAGTAGGTATCAAGGCACTGAGTACATTCTTACAAGTGTGAATAGAGGAGTCGGTGTCGAACACTTGAAGAATCCATCGATCAGGAGATATTGATGTATTCCCAACTATCGATGGTGAGAGAGCCTGCCACTAATGAATGCAAGCCTCAAGGTACTCATAAGACTCTAGGCCTCATTTATAGAAAAAATGGGTTGATGTCGATGGAAAGAGACCCATTGAAAGGAGAGAATTGAGGCATATCTCATCAGTCAGCGCGAGGTACAAAGCATGATCTTCATGATTTGGTGGAAATCAGATGAAGAACAAGTTCATGAACCAATGACGCTGTGTGTATTTCGCGTGTGCCAAGAGCAAGCGGTACATGAAAAATACCCTCTAAATAGTAGCCAATGATGAAAAATTGCTAACAAAGGTGAGGAAACCACCAATAAGGCTAATGGAATCCAAGACATTGCATGAATCCCAATGTGTGAATAGATGTCTTGCCGTCGAACACAAGGGAAACCACCCAGTCAACGACCAATGATGAAATGTCGAATGTTGGGTTCAAGGTTACCTACCAATGATGAAAGTAGGGCTAGGGTGCATGATCAGACTAAAGTATCATGTGATTCTGAGACAAAATGAGGGTATGGACGACATGCAAAGTCAAGAGTTCTAAGGAGTGGTTGACATAGGTTGATAGATTTCCTTTGAATAAGAGCATGAGACATATGGTGGACTCTGGCAGCATAGACCCAATGATAAAATCATGAGATGTAGGAGGCATTGATGAAGTTCTCTATGGGGATTGGAAGAGTAACCAGTCGGTAGAGAAGACTCTGTAACGAGCTCAACTTCCTAAGTCCATGCTAAACCCAAAATGATGATGAATAGACTCAAATAACTTTGTGTTTTGTTCAAAGGTGACATGAATGCTGCCAATATAAGATAATACTCCCTTCCTACTCATCTTTTTTTGTTTTTTCATAACAAATGAATGCTATGATATAGAGGAGGAAATGAGTGTCGCAAGTAAGAAAAACTAGTTCCAGCAGTGGAACGTACCTATTCTCAATGCAGGGAAGTGCATGCGGGAGATGGACACTCGGGGGAATGTTCCCTCCTAGGTATAGGGTGTCAAATTGTGAAGGATATAAACAAGGCTCTGCTTGGTTGAGGATGCAAAACTGCTGAGGCAAATGGTTTAGAACACAAAGCGAGAATTGATTATAGGCTCAGTATTGCAAGCAAGGGCATGAGGTGCAATCACAACTTAACGCCAAAAAATGTCCTTTTTTATGTCTTTTAGTCTACTTCGTGTGAAAAAGAGATAAACTTGTGCCAAGTAGATGTCTCTTCAAAACTAATTTACGAGTGTGAAAAAGACAAGTTCACTTGGCGATCTTTTCACTTTTTGATAATGAGTTGGAAAAGAGATTAAATAAGACTCATGATCTTTCAAATCCAATTTAACGAGTGTAAAAGGGAGAAATCACTTGACAAGATTTTCACTTTTTAAGACGAGTCGGAAAAGAGCTTAACTAAGACTCGTTTGGGAGTCCACGGGGCATAAAGTTGCATGTTTATGAATGAGAAATGAGGCTCAACATAAAGTCAAGTACGAGTTGTGAGGGACTCCTGGTCCTACGAAAAAAAAATCTCTGCATGGGCACCAAATGTAGTAGCTGGGGATCTAACTAGGGCACCCATGTTTGGTAAGTCTCTACCACTTGAAAACGACATGAATTTATAGTAGATGGAAGGTTCCGTGTCGCAACAAATGGGTTCGTACCTAGGGCATAAAGAGAGAAAGTTAAAGGATAATGCGAAAATGCATAATGGAATGGATACCTATCCTATATGTTGGGTAATGAACATACCTACCCAAGGTGACAAACGGTCGACAAAGTACTGAAATCTGCAAGAATCCTAGGTTAAAACTGCAAAAGCCAACTCGATCTACTTTTGTATTAGTCCATTAGGTGCAAACATGGTTTAAACTATAGAAAGTGGGTAACAATGATTTATAAATAGTAATAAAATAAAAAATTACTATACCATTTTGAGTTTTTACCCAACTAGTGAAAATTGGACCAAAATTCCTCCAAGATTCAAACGATGATTGCGGGAGCATCCGTCAATGAAATCATGAGCTGTCTGGATCATGTAATTGTTGATCTCTTCCTCTTCAATTTCGGTGGTTTAAAATTTTGAATTAGGTCTTAAATTTTTAGTTATTTAAAGCGCAAAGCATATATTTTGGTGTACGCGGGTTGGCTTTGGTTAGGTCACATGTACGACTAGGTATACGCTCCTGTGTGAACTACAGGGTGCATGTATTGAGCCCTACACGCGATTGTGTGCAAAGGAAGCCACATACAAGCACACAATTGATAAAAAAGAAAGGTTCTAACTCAAAATTCTATTTTTATTTGACATGATGGTTCTTGAATGGAGAGAGCGAGAGCATGAGGAGGTTGACGCTACTGTAGACCGAGATCCGGGGGCCCAAATGGCCTTAAAGTGACGTGGTTTTTATAAGTTTTGGGTGCTCAAGGGAATAACAACCCAAGTGAGGTTGTTGGAGATGTTGGTGGGTTACTGGGACCTTCATAGCGAGAGCTTCAATCTAGATGGACAACCATTGAGAATTGAAGTGGGGACATTTACTTTCTGGATGGTCTATCACGCTGGGGAGAGGTTGTGAACCTCAAGTCGTGGGGAGTACATAGCAGGATGAATATAGAATAATATATCGACGCCCACTGTGTACCAGGGACTCCTAAGGTAGGGAGTCAAGTCCCTATCCGGGAAATAAACAACCTCAGTTTGAAGATCATTGTCCTAGTTTTGACCAGGATCACAGGTTCGACCTCGTTGCCCCAGGCATCGAGGTCACTCATGTTTTATGCAGTGTAGTGTGCGAGACCCGCAATGTATGACTAGTGTACCTCATTACTGGACAATATGAAGAGTGAGTTGACAGAGTGTAAACATGGGGGTAAAATAAATTTCGGGTTTTCCTCCATCTTGTGCAGTTTATTTTTCAAGCGGGTTCTAGGTTTGGGACCTAGAGTGGAGATTCTTCCTTGGGGACCTCGTGATCCAGCCATGTCATGGTGGACCGAGGTGATGAGGTGGCAGGGAGGAGGTAGGGTTCCAACACCCTACAATGAGGAATTATTCTACTGGTGGTGGCGACAGGTCATCGCTATGGATGACTATCCCTATGAGGGAATCAACTTCAGAGGAGATCTAAACATGCCACTTCCACCGGGGGCTGTTTATGGTGACATAGGTATGTAAAAATGTTTTTACATATTTCATTTTTTTTGTATTTTTGTATAATTAGGACAAAAATGTTTTTGGATGGTGTTTAAGTATTGACTAGACTTTGTGTGCTGCAGACGTGGGTCCGCGACGGCCATAGGGGTTCCCTCGACATCGATGAAGGAACCATGGAGACAAAGCGGTGGGAGGAGAGGCCGAGAGGGTCCTAAAAAATGTGTAGGGAAACCTATCGCGTCTGACTCACATGATACCCATGGTCTAGGTAGAGGATCTGCCTGAGGCCATGCATCGACAGGTGGTTGGTGTACCCAGGGCATGGGTACGACTCTTTCGGTGTCTCACAAACGCTGTGGTTTTCTACCATGACACACATCTGGTGCCATAGGCGTAGATGTCGTGGGATATGTATTATCAACTTATATTTGTATGGAGGGTCTTATCCCCATTTTGTACTATAAGCACCATATTTTTTGAAATATATAAAAAAGGATCTTCAGCTTTTAAATGGTTTTCTTTGTTTTTAATTATGTGACAAATGCCAATCTAAAATAAAGTTAGCATAAGCATTGGATACATGATTAGAACTCCTAGGAATATGATAATATGTAATAAAATCAAATTGTCATTCTAAAATACATACTCATAGAAATCATCGGAGTAAAGTAGGATCACGCACATGGTAACGATCGTTCAACTGACGTACTACTAACTGGGAATCCAGAAGAAATTATAATGAACGAATGCCATGTGAGATAGCATCGCGTAAAAGTTCTATAATGATGCTATAATTTGTGGATGGCCCTATGCATATGCCTCCTAAAGACACCAGTAGACCCTCAGGTGAATAAACCACCCAAGCGACGGAAGCCAAGTTCCGTGTGTGACGATTGGCCCCGTCTGCGAATCCTAAGTAGACTGACGACTCCATTGACATATGTCAACCAAGTGAAAACTCGATAAGCAAATCGAAGATGAAAAAAGAAAAGAGATATATACACTAAATTACATTAGTATACAAAGAGTTCCGCCCAAGCCCGGGGCTCAAGCGTAGTATCTTTTCAAGTAGAGCCCATTTCTGGGCTCGACCAACTTATTCCCTTCATAATATTCTAACTCATAGGCCCATTTTTCTAGAACACATCGCACGATTTAAGGACCGTGCCACATGGGTTTAAACTTGCCCGCCCCCAACAGTTATTTGGCTTCATCATACAAGAGGACCAATTCACCCTCAAAATAAAACCGAGGACAGACAGACTTATCATACTAGACCTTAACACGTCATTTCTTCACCTTGATAGTCGTAGAGGCATGTCAACACTGCTCATAAAGACTCTCTAGGTATACAAGGCATAGCTCGAGATCAGAAGTGTCAGGTAGGAGCACGAATGCCAACTTAAGAGAAGGGATTTCACATTCGATGGGTAGTATCAACTCCACACCATGTACTAACTGGAAAGGGGAAAATCTAGTGGCAGTCTTGACTGAGGTTCGGTATTCCCATAGTGTAGGATATAACATGATGTGCCAGTCAGATTTACTCTGACTGACAATTTTTTGCAAAATGGTCTTGAGAGACTTGTTGACAGCCTCTACTTTCCCATTTTCCTGGGGATAATAAGGAGAATAATGGCCATGTCTAAACCCCAGCTTAGCTGCTAGTTCTTCCATCATCTCATTCTGAAAGTGACTACCATGGTTAGTGAAAAACTTGCTTGGGATACCAAACCAGGTGATAATCTGATTGAATACAAAGAAGGATGTAGTCTTCTCATCAGATTTAACTGTAGGTATGGCCTTGACCCACTTATTAAAGTAGTTGATGACCACGATAATGTGTTGATGCCCCCCAACTGAAGTTGGGTTGCAATAAATGAAGTCCACCCCCCACTTGGTGAAGGGACCGATGGTAATGACTGGATGGAGAGGGGATGGATGCGAGCACATTTTCCGCATGAACACCTAGCAGGGGTGACACTTCTTAACCGCTTCAATACAATCCTTAAATATAGTAGGCCATAAATAATCGGATCAAAATTGTTTTTGGGCTGTCACAAGCCTGAATAGATGAACACCACAAGCCCCATTGTGGCAATCGTTCAGAACAGACTCAACTTCTCCATGATTTAAACAACAATGCAAGATATTGTCTATTCCACGGCGATACAAAGTGTCACCAACAGTAGTATATTTCTTAGCTTGGTAACTTATACGCTGTCAGTCATCTCGTGAGAGATGCTGAGGGAACTTCAAGGTCTGAAGATAGAGCATGATATCTCCATACTAGGGGTTAGAAAATGAGACAAGAAAAATGTGTTCATCCACAAACGAATCAACATGGATAACACCCTCATCTAATCGTGGAAAATTGGATATTATCTCTGCAAAGACTAGGGATTTCTTGGATTTTGCGGAAGCAAAATCGAGATCAAACTCCCGTAAAATGACAATCCATTTATTGTATTTTCCCCCTATGATATGCCGGGTAAGGACGTATTGAAATGGATTGACATCAACAATCATCGTAGTCTTACAAAGTAATATATAATGACGTAGACACTGGACTGTGTGAATGACAACCAAAGCTAGCTTTTCAACGTGAGTATAATTAAGTTCAGGACCAAGTAAAGTTCAACTAAGATAGTAAATGATGTGCTCATGGAGCTCATCATCCTTTTGAACCAAAACCATGCCAATCGTATCTTCAGACGCGGTGATATAAATAAAGTAATATCTACTGTAGTTGGGAGGCTTCAGTAGAGGCGCTGACACCAAATCTTTCTTCAAAGCATCGAAGGACTCCTGGGCTCGCTCATCCCAGATAAAAGGGGTTTCCTTCTTCAAGAGACGCATGAAACCTTTAGTGATAGTGGCATAGTTCAATATAAACCTATGAAGAAAGTTATCTTTCCGCTATATACTATGGGCTTCAAGCCCCATGGAAGTCCAAGCTACGCTTGTTCCTCCAAAATTGTCCACAACCTAGGTCCTTCAAAGACAAACAAGTACGCACTCCAAGGATCTCAAGTCAAAATATCATGATAAGTAAATCAAGTCAATAAATGATCCACCTAAGCATGTGCATCAAATATTATCCTATAAAACAATTAAGTGCTCAAAGAAATTATGTGACTTTCCAAGCTTGGATATGGGAGGGTTGAAGAGGTGTCCTATTGGGTATATCTTTCCCTAGGTCAAGGAATGTTTCCAAGATATCCCTCTCTAAGCCATGTAAAGTGGATGAAGCAGTTAAGGGTTAAGACTCGATGGGCATGGGTTTCATGACATACAAGGTTTTGTAGTGTCTCATTCATGGGTGCCTTTGTAGAGGGTGTGTGGCACTTTCGTTTGCAATGAAATTTTTCCAAGCCCATCATTTTTCCATTATTTGTTTCTTTCATAATTTAAGGACAAGTTAAAGGCCATTGTCCTAGCATGATGTCTAGACAATGACAATGTCACTTACAAACACCTAGTGGAAATGAGAAGGTTGGCTCGTGATGATACCCCCTTTCTCTCATCCATGCAACTAAGAGCCATTACCCTGGCTTGATGACGAGATAACAGTAATGTCATACCACTATATATCCATGAACATGATAGGTCGGCTCATGATGAGACCTCCTATCCTCCAACTAACCCTTTAAGCATTCTTAATCATTATTCTTGTGGGTCC
Source organism: Picea engelmannii (assembly GCA_009831015.1). Classification (NCBI taxonomy): domain Eukaryota; kingdom Viridiplantae; phylum Streptophyta; class Pinopsida; order Pinales; family Pinaceae; genus Picea; species Picea engelmannii. The sequence goes on along the minus strand of ML776903.1, from coordinate 323,884 downwards.
CCCTTTTCTTACAGATAGTCATTTCATTTCTTTCTTGGGGGATTCCATGGGCGAAGCATCTGGAAGGTTTATACATAGGATTTTATATTTTACCCAACAACAATTCCTATGGGCCTTCAACCCCTTCTTCCCATAGAATGAGGGACAACCCCTTCTTGGGTCAATACACCCTAAAAATCCCAAGAGATAAGGAAATGGGGGGAATTAATGATGGAAATTGGTAAGTATGGTCGGGAATGGTACAATGGCTTCTCAAGGGAGTTCCTAGTAGAAAACCCATCCCTAAGGAATACCACTAACTAGGGCACATATGTCAACCACCAAGGTGAAACAGGGCAAAAGGCATAATGTCCAAAAATATATCATGAAATCTAAATCAGTCTAAGATACAACATACTCAAGTGCCTCAAATATTGAAATGACACTCACCATAATACCTAACTTGTACTTCATGGAGCAAGGCCCATTGCCTCTTGGAAGCCAGTTGGTGTGGTGGATTCCATTTGAAAATCTATGACCTCTATGGTGGTGAGAAGGGTGTCCATTTGTGCAAATGGATAATGTTGGTCACGAGGGCCTCGTGACATGATCTCCTTAGTTATCCGACAAAATGGGGATAAGAGGAAGCAAAGGTATATCTACTATCAATTCTAATTCTTCAATTCCATCTGCTAAATTGGAAAGTGATATTGATCAAAAGAAGAGAAGTAAGTTTTTTAATGTCCGGGTTATAATCAAGCATACAAATGTAGATACTTTGTTTGACAGTGGATCACAAGTTAACTTAATATCTCAAGCAATTGTTAAGAAGTTGGGTTTGAAGATGACACCTCATGTAATATCCCTAGGCCAAACAATTGTAATGTAAATGAAAATGTACTTAAGATGGTGATTTGTTTGATATCATTTTTTGTATACACCTTTCATGGAATAGTGCACACATGTATTTCACAATAAAATGAGGAAGTGTGCACATTCCAGGATACCACGCACAACAACTTAAGTGCACACAATTTTGAGGCCATGGATCCTTTGTGTATATGTTGTGTTTTATAGGCTGATGAGCTAGTTTTGTGATTATTAGGCTGAAGATCCTAGATGTTAAAGGCTAGTGTGCCTACTTTTGTATATGTCTCAACATTAATATAAAATACATCGTTGCGTGCAGACCGACCACGATAAAAGAGTATGGGGGACTAAACTCCACTAGTTAGGGAAAGGGTGGGGGTTAACAGTTAAGGAAAAGGGGATAAGCTAGGGAGCTTAAGCCAAAAAGGAATATTATATTAATATTTCTTAAAGTATAAAGTATGTATAATTATTTTATCCTAAGTTCTAAATATGGGGACAAGTGGGCCAAAGTAGCTCCCAACATGACAAGTGTCAAGTTGGGGACATGTATATATATAGTTTGGAATTAGTTCATTTTCTCATATTTTCCATCATTCTTTCCATGATTCCTCCCATCATTCAATCAACCATTCCATGAGCATTCAATCACTCATTGAGTTATCCTACGTACCTTCATGTCACTGTACCTGAACCTGTATCCATTACCATACCTATTTGTGTAGTTGGTTAGCTTGTGAGTTGGATTGAAGAAGCGGGTTTTCAGGCTCGTGGGATATTGAAGAGGCGAGTTGTTAGGCCCGTGAGCAATTTCTCTCTGGGTGAGAGAATTGTTGGGAATTGATTTCCTGAAGGTGCTAAACTACACCTACAGGGCTCTGAGACTTCTTGTCTGGCCTGTTGCTGAAGCTCGGAAAGGAAGTGGGGCAGCTGAAGGAATGTTGAGCAGAGAAGGGGCATACTTCTTGGGGTGGGACATGCATGTGGGGAATGAGGGACCATAGTCTGTTAGTTTGATTTGGCACCTGTGATGAATTCTTTCCTATTGTCTATGAACCATTATCCTGGTTAGGAATCCCTTTACCCGGGTAGAGTTTAGTCCCAGCTCGGGGGTGACCCACTGCTGAGAGTGATGAGCAGTGTGGTCTAAGGCTGGGAGGTCCATGGAAGGTCTGCATGAATTTGGTGACATTCTTACCAATGTAAGTGTCAATTGTGTGATAAATTTAGATGTTGCATTATTATTTACGTGTTTATTTTTGTGGGTTTATCCTATGTGTGGTTATAACTGTCTTTATAGTTATGGGTATTGCCTGTATATGCTGCATGTATATGTTTCCTGTTATTTCCATATGAATATGTGCATTTACGAAATGTATTTTTCTATTTACATATTATATATAAATTTCCGCAAGAGTTCTCTGTGTATATGTTTTAATTGCATGCAGTTCAAATTTTTTTATGTGGCACAACTTAGTTGGATGTTGGGTATGTTACAATATGTTTCGTAGAGAGAATGAAAGTGTTCTTTGGAGTAGCATGGCCCGGCCTAGTTGGTTGGGGATGTTACACATCATAAAAATCCATATCCATTAGGTTGGGTGTGTGAATATACTAAGTTGCAGGTGACGAAATAGTGTAATATCATATTTACAATTACAACTAAGTTCTTTGACGAGGTTGAGTTAGATGTTGTGCCTCTTGACATTTGCGACATTGTCTTGGGTAGTCCATATATATTTGACATGAAGGCCATATTGTATCGTGAAGAGAATAAATATCATATTTTCAAGGAATGGGTTGAATTTATTGTTACAGCTCATCGTATCAAAACTAATGTTTCTTTAGTGATCACGGGGCAAATAAAGAGACTCGGGAGCGCAAGTAAACATTTTTTTCTCATGATAGTGAAACAAAAAGAAGAATATATGTCATATGATTTATCAATATGCGATCCAAATCATAAACAAGAGTTGGTCAAAATCATATCTAATTATGATGAGTTACTTCAGGAACCTACAGGGTTGCCTCCTAAGAGGGAGGTTGAACATGCAATTTATTTGCAGCAGGATGCTCCTCTTCCTAACATTGGTATGTATAGGTCATCAGTGATCGAGAATGAAGAAATCAAGAAGCATACTTAGAAGTTGCTCGATAAAGGAATCATCTATCCAAGTTCATCTCCATGTGGATCTCCTATTGTATTAGTTCCGAAGAAAGATGGCATGTGGAGGATGTGTATTGATTTCTGATCCCTGAACAAGAATATGGTAAATAATTGTTATCATCTTCCCAGAATTGATGATTTATTATATCAGTTAAAGAATGTTGTTTATTTCACTAAGTTGGACTTGAGAAGTGGTTACCATCAGATTAGAATTTAGAAAGTGACATATAGAAATTGATTTCAAGGCAAAGTAGGGGTTGGTCGAATGGTTAGTTATGCCATTTGGGTTATGCAATGCACCTGTGACATTCATGAGGGTAATGAATGATGTGTTCAGGCCTTACATATATGACTTTGTCATCATCTACTTAGATGATATATTGATCTTTAGTCAAAGATGGGAATATCATATAAATCATGTCAAGACAATTTTTGAACTCTTGAAGAAAGAGAAGTTGTATATCAAGATGTCTAAATGTGAGTTTGGAAAAAATTCTCTGGTATATATGGGTTACATTGTAGGGAATGGTCAACGAAATATAGATCTTACAAAAGTAGAAGTTATTGTGAGTTGGCCCAAGCCAACTACTTCCACAGAAGTCAGGAGCTTCTTGGAAGCAATACAATACTGGAGGAAATTCATTGCTAATCCATATTTCATAGCAAATCCTCTGCACACATTAAAAAGTGTTAAACAAGTCTTTCAATGGGGAGGGAAGCAACAAAAATCATTTGATACATTGAAGGAAAAGATAAGCACCATATCTACAACAACCATTTGAGATTCAAATCGATGCAAGCGGATATGTAATGGGAGAAGTCTTGATGCAATATGGTAAACCTATATGTTATCATTTTGAAATTTTCACGCAAGCGGTAATTAAATATCCAACATATGATAAGGAATTATATGCATTGGTACAAAGTGTGAAGAAATGGAAGCATTACTTAATGGGGAAGGAGATAATAATTCATACAAATCATCAACTATTACAATATTTGTAGTCACAGACTAAGCTACGACATTCATGAGATTTCAGGTGCATGGGTTTCTTACAACAATTTCATCTGGTAATTATCAAATATAAGAAAGGTATTCATAATAAGGTTGAAGATATGTTGTCAATACCAATGATTATTGAATCCACAATAATAAGGTATAATCCTTTAGCTCATGAAAGTTATGCTGAACAATATGCTAAGGATGATGATATTAAAGATGTATACAATGCATTAAATCATGGCAATCAACAGTTAGATTATCACGTGCATGAAAATTTGTTATATCATCTTCAAAAAATTTATATACCCAAAGATGAAAGAGTAAATGTAATTAGAGAATCTCAAACATCTCTCATTTCTGGTCATTTTGGGGTTGGTAAGACAGTAGCACAGTCACAGAGATATTGTTATTGGCCTCGAATGAATGAGTCAGTTTCCAAGTATATAAAAGGGTGTGTTGTGTTTTCTACAAGAAAACCTGGCAACATAAATTTGGGATTATATATGCCACTTCTAGTACCTTCTCATCCATGGGAAAGTATCTCCATGGATTTTGTAGGGTGTTTGTCGATGTCCAGGATGTTAGATTTTCTTAAATTTTAAGTAGCAATAGATTTAAAAGAGTATTTTGACCTTCATTTAACATTCAACAACCATATACTAAAAATATTAGTAGGATATAGAAGCATATATAAAAGCACAAGAAGACACAAATATTTGTCTTAGGAAAACCCCAAACTCGTGGAAAAACCAAGCCAACTTTTCTTAGAGAGAATATTTCTAGTAACACAATACGACCATGAACAAGCTCTATTCACAAGAGGAAAACCAACAATGAAGAAACTCTAATGACAAGTAATTATATCTTATTCTTGTCAAACCCTAGAGAGGGTAGAAAACTGAGCAAAACCCTGAAATATGATGTATAGCAACCCTAGCGAGAGTGCTAGAGTACTCGGTCTCTTCCAATGAACTTCCAAATACATAAACCCTATAAAATGCAGTAGCTACATATTCTTCCTTGCCTCCGAATTGTGCCTTATTTTTTTGAGTGAGACCGTTGTGTGTGTGTCAAATGGAAAAGCGTCTCCCTTTATTTATAGTCTTCAAGTCACTTTACTAGGGCCAACTTCTCTTCCTATGGGAATCCTATTTTCACTTTATTATTTTCGTATGGAGTTGACTTCTCTTCTAGGGTATTCTTCAATTGTTCAATGGTCTTCATTTCACTTATTGGAATATTCCTCTCTAAGATAACTTGTCCAGGAGGGAATACCTCCCGTTGCTACAAAACATCAACACTCCCTCTTCGTGAGGGAGGTATTATTCCATGATGTTCTCCTCTAGTAGTCCCAATCACACCCATCCACTTCACATGGCATGGGGAAGAATACCACCATAGTATCAATACTACGCTACAAGTATATATGATGTTTCTCCTCTCCTATTAGTCCCAATCACACCCATAAACTTTACATGGTATGGGAAAGAATACTACCATAGCCTCATTCACACCTATCCACTTCACATGGCTTAGGCAAGGTTATGCCATGGTCCCAATCACACCTATCCACTTCACATGGCGGAGGAAATACCACGCTACAAGTTCTAATCATACCTAGCCACTTCACATGGCTTAGGGAAGACTTGTACCAGACTACTCATTACTCCCTCAGGCACTTCACATGACCGATATGGGAAACCCCTAGCCAGAGGGATAATATATGCCCGTTGTAGGAGAAACATCACAACTCCCTCTCAATGAGGGTGGACATTTTGCATCATGCCAAGCTTGTCTCTTAAGTAATCATACTTCACTTTAGACAGAGGCTTGGTGAGAATTTCTGCTATATGCTCAACTATGGATATGTACGAGAGTTCCACTGGTCCTTTTTGCACCATGTCTTGAATGAAATGGTATTTGATCTCTATATGCTTTGACTTGTCATGAAATACTGGATTCTATTAAAGCTTCACACAACTTTGATTATCACAATATATCAAAGTTGGCTCCAACTCTTGATCAAATAACCATGTAAGCAACTTTCGAAGCCACACTACTTCATGAATTGCAACACTGGATACTATATATTATGCCTCTATTGTATTGAGTGCCATTGGTGATTTTTTTCTGCTTAAACATGAGATCATACATGATCCCAAACTGAAGCAACATCCTAATGTGCTTTTCCTATCCACTGCACTCCCCACCCATTCAAAGTCTATATAAACTTGTATCTTTACTTCACTGTCCAAGACATATCCCAGTCCATATCCAACCGTACCATGCATGTAGCTCAATACATGCTTTGCTACTACCAAATGTACATGTCTAGGATCAACCATGTACTGACTCAATGTGTTCAATGCAAAGCATATATTCAGCCTGGTTTCAACTAGGTACATCAAGGATCTTATCAACTATCAATACATCGTGGGATCAACCAAATCTGAAGAAGAATCGCTCAAGAGCTTCATATTCATAACCATATGTGTGGTCATGAACTTGCAGTCCATCATCCCAAATATCTGCAGGATCTCAACTGTATACTTTCCTTGGATAAGGAAGATCTCACATGGTCTTTACCACACCTCTAATCCCAAGAAATAGTGCATCAACCCCAAATCCTTCATTTTGAACTCTGAAGTGAACTCCCTCTTGCACCCATATATGAGCTTCTCACCCCCTGTAATAAATAGGTCATCCACATATAGTATGTTGATATTCAACAAGAAGATCCTAGTGAAAATTATGCAACTACATTAGGATGGAGCCTCAGGCTATTTTTAGGTGGAAGTATATTTTTAGATGATGAACAAATTATATTTATAGATGATGTCTATTTATAGATGGTGAGCGAATTCTATTTATAGATGTATGTCGACTATTATTATCCTTTAATAATAGTTGGACAATAAATATTAATCTATTCTCAATGAGCACTTGGAAATAGTTAACTGAAGTGGAAAATCAGTTAGCTATAGGAAATTCGAGTTCAAAGGTTGATTGGTGGGACATACAAGTCGAATTAGTTGTAACTAAGTGATTCAAAGTTGTAACAGAGTTATATGTGTAGTTATGTGAGTTGTAAAGTAGTTTAACTCAGTTAAGTGAGTTAAGCTCAATTGTACTAGTTGTAACTGAACTTACACTAGTGAGAGATCAGTGAATTAATTATTAATTAATTCACAATCAATGGTCTCGCATGCAACTGAATATTTACCACTGTTAACTACATGCATGTCAGATCCAATGGAGACCCAATTGATATGAAGGTGAAAGGGACAGTATGAATATCAATTGTGACTTTAGTGGGTGCACTCATGCAACCACACTGTTAAGGTCCTAACCCGCACATAGGTAGATTAATGTATTCGGATGTAATAAAGGTCAATATTAATAAGACCTTTCAATAAAATAGAATAAGG
>ML776903.1:243178-310887 GCA_009831015.1 Picea engelmannii | reverse complement strand
TGTTCAAGTGCTATTTCTGTTGCTATTTCGTATATCATTTCTGTGTATTGTGAAGATTATGCTGGATATTTCACTGTTATTCTGTTATTTCTAGCATTTCGTTTCTGTTCTGCATATTTTATATATCTGGTATCTTGCACACACACACATTGGATGTGCCCATGAGGAATGCGTAACCTAGGCAAGAGGGATTCATTCATTGCAGGGATTGCACAAAGGAGGCAGTAAATTGGCACATGCATTTGCCAATTTTTGTATGACAGTGTGAGACGATTGTATATTGTAATGAGAGCTCTTGGATTAGAGTTTTGTATGAGATTTTTTCATGATCCATGATATATACATAATATATGATAGTGGGGTTTTTAGCTTTATGCTTTCTCAGTAAAACATCTGTGTTATGTGTGATTGATCTCTCTTCTTGATATTGCAATTGGCGATCGTGTTTTAAATTCCACAAGAATTTTAGTATAAGTGATTCTATATTTAACAGTGGCATATAATTGTTATATCAGGAGAATCCAGGCAATACATAATTTGTATTAAAATTTCTACATGGTATCATAGCATAGAAGATTGCAGAAGTTGAGTTTGTGATTGGATAGAATTCGAATTTGTAGAAAGACTTTCTTGGTGCTACAACTGATTCAAGATCGAAATAGATTTCAATGGATTGAGGTTAGAGTATGCACTCGAGGGAAGCTCAAACTACATTTCTTGGAAGGACATGATGGAGGAATTACTCGAAGACAATGGTTGAAGGAATTCATTGACAAGGATGTTCCTAAGCCAGATGCTGCAAATCTTGATGCATGGCAAAAGAAAGTGGAAAATGTGAGGAGGATCCTGTTGGAGGGAGTACGAGACCAAATTGTCTCAAACCTCCATGGGAAAGATACACCATATGCAATGTGTAAGGCTTTGACAGATCTATTCCAAAACAACAACGACCATAGGAAATTGGTGCTCAAAGATAAACTCAGGAAGATCAAGTTTTAGAAGGGTGACTCCATTCCAAAATATCTCACAGAGTTTGTCCAATGTTGGGATGAGTTGGAGAGTGTGGGAATAACAGTCGCTGATGATGATTTGGTGAGCTTGGATCTCCTAGGAATTCCCAAGAATTGGCACAGTTATCAAGACTCTGTCAATGGAAGGGAAAAATTTCCAGATTGGGAACGACTATGGTCGGATTTAGCACATGAGGAGTTTAGGAGGAACACCGGAGATGGATCTTCATCAAAGCAAGATGATGAAGAGGATTTTTCTTTGCATGCCAAGGAAAAGAAAGGGAAGGGGAAGAAATTCCATTCAAAATCCGAGTTTGAAGGCAAGAAGCTAGATTTGTCCAAAGTGAAGTGTTTTCACTGTCACGAAGATGGGCATCTCGCTACTAATTGTCCGCAGAAGAAGAAGAACTAGAAGGTTGTTGGAGCTGCAACTGGTGAGGCCCTTGCCTCACAATTTGAACTTGACTTCTCCTTGATTGCATGCATGGCATCAAGTGCATTGGGATCAATGTGGTATTTTGATAGTGGCACTTCCTTCCACATGACGGGAGATAAGGATCTTTTCAGTAACTTGGAGGAGAAAGATCTCAAAATGCATATAGAGATGGGCGACGGTGGACGATACAGTGTGACTAGAATTGGTACCATTACCTTTCAGAGGGAGTCAGGTAAACCATTTCAATTGAAAGATGTTATGCATGTTTCAGGTTTGAAGAAAAACTTGGTCTCAGTCGCAATGTTGGAGGACATAGGCTATGACATTGTTTTCAGTGATGGAAAATCTTTCCCACGACATAAAACAATGGTTCAAGTCAAGAAGATAGGGATTCAAGTTAAGAATCTCTACAAGCTAGAGGTATATGGATACACTTCCATGATGGGCAAGGAAGAAAAAGTGGTGAGTTGAGATGAGGGAGAATTATGGCATAGGCGATTGGGCCATCTTCATCATGGAGCCTTGAAAATCATGCAACAAATATCTACTGGACTTCCAATGGGAACACTTGCTCAGTTAGATTAGTGCAAGGGTTGCACCATGGGGAAGTATGTAAAGTCCACCTTTCATGAAAAGGAGAATCGTGCTTCAGTGATCCTGGAGAGAGTTCACACAGACGTGTGTGGACCATTATCGGTTTCTTCAACAACAAAACATAAGTATTATGTTATTTTTGTTGATGACTTTTCTTGTAAATGCTGGATATTCTTCATGCAGAAGAAGGATCAAACATTCTCAAAGTTCTGTGAGTTTAAATCATTGGTGGAGAAAGAGTCAGGGAAGTAAGTGAAGGCTTTGAGGAGTGATAATGGTGGAGAATACATCTCTAACGAATTCAAATACTTCTGCAACAAAGAAGGAATTCAAAGAGAACCCATAACACCTCATAACCCACGACAAAATGGGGTCACAGAGAGGAAAAATAGAATGATCGTGGGTGCAACATGAGTGATGTTGCATGATCAGGGCCTACCAATGCATTTGTGGGAGGAAGCATGCAACACTACGGTTTATGTGCAAAACCATTGTCCTCATAGAGTACTTGGCATGAGTACACTTGAAGAAGATTTCACTAGTAAGAAACCGAATGTTTCTCACTTTAATATTTTTGGCTCATCTGTTTATGTGCATGTGACCAAGAATGCCAGGAAGAAGCTGGAGCCGACTGCTGAAGTTGGGATATTTTTTGGGTACACATAAACACCCCATAATTATCATGTGTATTTTCCTAACAGTAAGATGAATGTTATGCGACAAGATATAAAATTCAATGAGGGGAAAGCCATGCGGTTGTCGCTTGAGAGGGAGCTAGACTTGCATGTAGAGGAGGAACTGTTGGTTCCCAAAGATGAGTCTCAAGATGTGGATAAACCACATGAGTAGGTTCATGGAGTGGAGGAAGCCACTCATGTAGAGCCATCCATTAGAAATGGCAGAAATCGCACCATGAAAGATGATAGATTGAGACTAGATGCTACACATAATGTAGGAGCCCCTACTTCACAACGCAGACAGAGACCATCTCTTGATCGATTTACTGGATACATGGATCTCATGAGAAAATGTATTGTGACTGAACCATCTTCCTTTCAATAATCAGTGAAGGATCCCACTTGGGTTGATGCAATGGTGGAGGAGTATGACTCGATTGTCAAAAACACTGCATGGGAAATTGTCCCAAGACCGGTCGACAAATCAGCGGTAGGTTCGAGATTGATCTACAAGGGTAATATTTTAATCATTTTATTTATGTTGATGATTTAATACTAACTGATGATGAGAAAATGATACACTCATGCAAGGAGGACCTTGCAAAGGAGTTTGAGATGAAGGATATGGGCCTCCTTCATTATTTCCTTATATTGGAAATATGGCAGCGAGATGGTGAACTTGTTGTGTCTCAAGGCAAGTATGCAAGGGAGATACTGGGTAAGTTTCAGATGGAGGGATGAAAACCCATGGATACTCCTCTTCTAGGAAACTAGAGGAAAGAGGATGCTACTTTTGGAGAGGTAGTGGATGTTACTGTCTATCGACAACTAGTGGGTTCGCTAATGTATCTAGTGAACACGAGACCGAACATTTGCTATGCGGTTAACCAGGTGAGTCAAGCGATGCTTAAGCCTACCGATCTCTTTTGGAAGGAAGGTAAGCATGTCTTGAGATACCTGAGGGGCACATCTAAGTATGGCTTATGGTGCATATAGACAAATGAGGTGAAGTTGCATGGCTTCACAGATATAGATTGGGCGAGCAGCTCAATGGACATAAAGAGCACATCAGGGGGGATCTTTAGTATTGGATCTACAACTGTTTCTTGGTACAACAGGAAACATAGATCCATGGCACTCAGTTCAGTGAAAGAGGAATACATGGCAGCGAGTCAAGATGCATGTGAGGCTATCTGGATGAGAAAGATCTTGGCTAGTTTGTTTGGTTCTCATTTAGATCCGACAGTGATTCATTGTGATAATCAGAGTTTCATTAAAATCTCGATTAATCATGTGTTTCATGATATATATAAGAATATAGATATTTGATATCATCATATCAGATATTGTGTGCAATGGAAGATCATGTTGCTTCAGTACATTCCTATGGAAGATCAGGATGCAGACATTCTAACGAAGTCGCTCACCAGGATCAAATTCAAATACCATAGAGATAGGATCGGGGTGAAGGATAATCCCTTTCTTGTTGAGAGGGAGTGTTGAGATTCGACAAGAAGATCCTAGTGAAAATTATGCACCTACACTAGGATGGAGCCTGAAGCTATTTTTAGGTGGAAGTCTATTTTTAGACGATGAGAAAATTCTATTTATAGATGATGTCTATTTATAGATGGTGAGCGAATTCTATTTATAGATGTATGTCGACTATTATTAACCCTTAATAATAGTTGGACAATAAATATTAATCTATTCTCAATGAGCACTTGGAAATAGTTAGCTGAAGTGGCAAATCAGTTAGCTATAGGAAATTTGAGTTCAAAGGTTGATTGGTGGGACATGCAAGTCGAATTAGTTGTAACTGAGTGATTCGAAGTTGTAACAGAGTTATATGTGTAGTTATGTGAGTTGTAAAGTAGTTTAACTTAGTTAAGTGAGTTAAGCTTAGTTGTACTAGTTGTAACTGAAATTACACTAGTGAGAGATCAATGAATTAATTCACAATCAATGGTCTCACATGCAATTGAAGATTTACCACTGTTAACTACATGCATGTCAGATCTAGTGGAGACCCAGTTGAGATGAAGGTGAAAGGGACAGTTTGACTATGAGTTGTGACTTTAGTGGGTGCACTTATGAAACCACACACACATTGGATGTGCCCATGAGGAATGCGTAACCTAGGAAAGAAGGATTCATTCATTGTAGGGATTTCCATTAGCAGGGATTGCGCAGAGGAGGCAGGTTATCTGGAGGCAGTAAATTAGCACATGCATTTGCCAATTTTTGTATGACAGTGTGAGACGATTATATATTGTACTGAGAGCTCTTGGATTAGAGTTTTGTATGAGATTGTTTCATGATCCATGATATATACATAATATATTATAGTGGGGTTTTTAGCTTTATGCTTTCTCAGTAAAACATCTGTGTTATGTGTGATTGATCTCTCTTCTTGATATTGCAATTGGCGATCATGTTTTAAATTCCACAAGAATTTTAGTAGAAGCGATTTTGTATTTAATAGTGGCATATAATTGTTAGATCAGGAGAATCCAGGCAATACATAATTTGTATTAAAATTTCTACATTTGCCATCTCTAATCCCAAGAAATAGTGCATCAACCCCAAATCTTTCATTTCAAACTCTGAAGTGAGCTCCCTCTTGCACCCATCTATGAGATTGTCATCCCCTGCAATAAACAGGTCATCCACATATAGTACCAATATCAAAGGGAAACCATATTCAACCTTGTAGTAAAGGTTTGGATCTACATCTCTCTTGGTAAACCCAAAGCTCATCAAATAATTTTATATTTTGGCATACCATGCCCTAGGTTCCTTCTTAAGCCCATACAAATATTTCTTCAATTTACAAACACGGGGCTCCTTCCCATAGATTACAAAACCTTGTGGCTACTCCATGTACACTTCTTCTTCAATTACACCATTCAAGAAAGTAGTCTTTTCATCCATCTGGTGTAATTTCCATCCCATAACAGAAGCAATAGAAATAATAGATCTAATAGAAGTGTACTTGGATAATGGAGAAAATGTCTCTTCATAATATTCTCCCTCTTTCTGAGATAATCCTCTAGCCAAAAATCTAGCTTTGTACTTCTATATGCTTCTATCTTGAACATGCTTGATCTTGTAGATCCACTTGGAATTCATTATTGACTTCCCTTATGGTCTCAGAACCACTTCCCACACATCATTATTCATGATGAATTGGTACTCTTCCATCATAGAATCCTTCCACACTTGCTACTTTGCAACTTCCTCATAAGTGGAAGGTTCTGAATCAATGATCTTACTCATCAATGCCACATAACTGGAAAATTTGTGTGGTCTCTTTCTCTCTCTAAAGGAGCCACTGGGAGTTTCATGTTTTTCTTCTTCCTAAAAAGTGTTCTGGAGACATGATGGTCTCTTCTTGGTAAATGTAACCTCTTTGGGTGGATCTACTGATATCTATGGCTCTGCTATCTCATTATGATCTTCTAGGATATGTTCTTCTGGAGTAGAGTCAATCATCACTGCATCCTTTGGAGCCTCTTTCTCCTCTCCATTCTCATCCATGTGAGACTCTCTAGATTTTATGAAGGTTTCTTCTTCATCAAAGGTGACATACCTGCTAATGTTTATTTGTATCTGTCCATGGATGTAGATTATATAAGCCTTGTAAGTCTCACGATATCCAACGAAGGTGTCCTTTTTTCCCGAAGGCTCTAGATTCGTTCTCTTTTCTGGGGAAAAATACAATCAAATTTTCTTAGAGAGAATATTTATAGTAACATAATGCAACCATGAACGAGCTCTATTCACAAGAGAAAAAACAACAATGAATAAACTCTGATAACAAGTACTTATCTCTTGTTCTTTTCAAACCCTAGTGAGGGTAGACAGTTGAGAAAAATCCTAAAATATGATGTGTAGTAACCCTATCAAGAGTGCTAGAGTACTCAACCTCTTCCAGTGAACTTCCCACTATAGAAACCCTAGAAACTATAGTAGTTGCATCTTCTTCCTTGCCTCAAACTTGCACCTTCTTTTCTTGAGTGAGAGAGTTGTGTGAGTGCGTGTCAAATGTCAAGGCATCTCCCTTTATTTATAGTCTTCAAGTCACTTTACTGGGGCCGACTCTATTTCTGGAAATTATATTTTTAGTTTATTATTTTCCTGTGGGGATGAATTCTCTTCTGGGGTATTCTTCAACTATTCAATGGTATTCCTTTTACTTCTTGGAATCTCCCTCTCTAAGAAACATTGTCCAGGAGGGAATACAAAACATCAACACAGTACATGTCATGATTATTTATATTTTTTCGTGGATAGATTCAGTAATATGTGCATTCTAATTCCATGCAAGAAATAGGTCATAGCTAAACATACAACACAGATGTTCTTCTCCAATATTTGGGTTCATTTTGGGTTGCCTACATATATTGTATCACATTGAGACTCTCAATTTTTGGGAAACTTTTTGTCTCATTTATGGGAGATAATGGACACTAAGTTAAAGAAGAACACACATTTTCATCCACAAATAGATGGACAGATATAGGTGGTAAACAAAACCTTCATACATCTACTTTGAAGATATTGCAACAAACATCCTAAGTTATGGGACCAACAATTACCTTATGTGAAACATATCTATAATCATTCCATGCATTCTTCTAATTAGAAAAATCCTTTTGAGGTATGTTTGGGGTACTTGTCTAAATCATCTATGGAATTTTCTTTTGGAGAAGCTACAAGTAAAGAAGATGGACATGATGATACAGATAAAGTTAAGCAGTTCTTTCAAAGGATCTAGCAAGTACATCAAGTAGTACAGGAACAGTTGGAGAAAATCCAAGCCAAATATAATGTGAGGCATGACAAACATCAAATTGATCATCAATTCAAAGTCGATGATCAAGTATGGTTACATATCAACAAGGATAGAATGAATGGTGAAGGTGAAAAGATAAAACCAATCCTATATGGTCCATTCAAGATATTATAGAAGAATGGTGCTAATTTCTTTCGTTTAGATCTACCAACCTACATGAAAATGCATTCAGTGGTAATGTTGAGAATTTGAAACTTTATGAGCCTATTATGATTATGGATGAAGATGAAAGTATTCAGGTTCCATAAGTTGATGATTTTACTTCAGAGTATTTAGATGAGCTACAAAAAGATTTTATTGTGAATAAAAGAGTCAATACTTCATAGTGAGGTGATGTGAAATATCTTCAAGTTGGTGTTAAAGGGTGAAACCAAGCAAAGAAAAGTGGATAGAGATAAGAAGAGTAAGGGAGATTTACCCTCACTTAGTTGTTTAAATATGAAAACGTTTGGTGGTCCAAAAGGCCTCCAATGGGGAGGAATGATCCAAGAACACTCAATGAGGTCTAGGAGGATTCATAACAATCATAGAGGTCCAGGAGGATTCAGAAATTCTCAAAATTCAACCATCCCAAATGATTTCAAAAACATCATCAATTTGTAGAGCTCGGGGATAGATTTCCAATGACACAAAAATCACCTCAAACGAAGTTTGTATGCAAAAGTTATGGATGGTCAAAGTTTGGGTCAAACCAGGGAAAAAGGAAAAAGTCAACATGGTCAAGGTGACACATGGAATGACCGTATAAGTCGTATAATGCTGATGTGGTGACTTCACATGGTGACATGTGGCAGGTAGGTGAGGTGATGTGTCAAGTTGGCAGGTGACTGGGAAATCCATACATACAGTGGGCACCAATTATATGTCGACACATGGAAAGGATAGACCAATAAGAGGCTACCATGTGGAAGTATCCCATTGGCCATTAATGGTTAACATTTTTCAAAAGTATAGCAGTTGACGGGGTTCGAACCCACAACCTCCTATAACCTTATACAAACCTCCATTTCCAATACACCACACCAATTTTACTTAACTGTATATGGTGACGATTGATTTTAACTTTGGTAAAGGATTTAGTTGGCAGAAAAAAGGGTTGAGGGCCCAAGTCCTCGACCCATCGTTTGTTTGAAGTTCCATGTAACCATACCCATATCCCACGGGGCACTTAAACTATTTTCTACCCACATGATATATTTGGGGAGGCGTATTTATATGCCCAACTACCATATAACCAAAATGATATATATATATATATATATATATATATATATATATATATATATATATATATATATATATATATGGTGTGTGTGGTTGGAGCAGTTTGACCTTCAAACCTGCAACGTCCTATAACCTTATACAAACCTCCATTTCTAATATGCCACATCAATGTTACTCAACTGTATACAATGACGATTGATTTTAACTTTGGTAAAGGATTTAGTTGGCGAAAAAAAGGGCCGAGGGCCCAAGTCCTCGACCCATCATTTGTTTGAAGTTCCATGTAACCATACACATATTCCACGTGGCATTTAAACTATTTTCTACCCACATGATATATTTGGGGAGGCGTATTTATATTCCCAACCACCATATAACCAAAATGATATATATATATATATATATATATATATATATATATATATATATAGTGTGGTTGGTGCGGTTTGACCCCGTGACCTACTATGTAATATGCCAACATTTAACCAATTATGCTAAGGGTGTGGGTTTGTAAGGAACCCACCAAACAAACTTTTAATGCCAACCAAAGTTTCGGGTGGCAGTTTAAGCACGAACCCCCTATTTAATGGAACGTGGACTGAGGAAAAGGACACACAGATGCATTACGATGTCTCAAAGTTCATGCTCGAGGGTAATTAAACTTGGAGGCTGGACCGTAATACATGCCATGGGGTTCTGACACAGAATTTTATGAACTTTATACTCATTTTCATCTAAATTTCACAAGGAATTCGATGGTATACTTTGTTTCTGAGTTTGAGCAATGTAGAAAAAGGTCATTGTAAAACACAAACATTTGCGCATTAATAAATAGTTCTCTATTGGAAGTGGACTCAGAGACATAGCCCAAATTGGGTGAAATCCGTTATCAAACTTGTGTATGTGATTTTAATATTGTTGTTCTATTTTTTCTTAGTTATTTGCAAGTTGTTTATCATTAAAGTGTATTTGGATAGATAAGTATTTCACATGTAAATTGCAAACTTTCAAGTGATCATTTTTATTTCCAAGATCAAGTAGATGTTTATATGTGTATGGAAGATTAATAAGCATCTAAGGATTTTTTGGATCAACTCTTGACAAAGTTGATTTCCCTTTTATTGTGACTTTTTTTTACTTGGTCAACCCTTGATTTTTGGTTGGATATGTAATTTGGTTGAGTTGTGTAGTCTTGCTGGATCGATCCTGTTAGCACGAAATGTCACTCCTGGATTGCAGCAGGAGTAAGCCTGATACCCATCAGTTTATATGTCACAATTTTTTTATAAAGGGTGATCGAAAGAGAATAGACTCAGAAAAATATAGTTTGAAATTAGAATCCTAGACCGGGATATGCATGGACAAGTGAGGTCTTGGTTTAACTTCAGACAGTAAGTTGTAGTAAGGGTGAGTAGGAGGAAGACTTCAGTGGGACAATGTAAAGGTCTGCTATATGCATCAAGCTTCCAACAACCCAAAGAGGAAGAAATTAAACACAAGAACTTCTTGTATTCAAATTACAAGAACACTAAAAGAAATTATAACAACATTACCATAATTTTTTTTATCATAACACAGACATAATGATTCATGTGAATCAGTCAATCATGAACTCTTTCAGTATTAGATGGAAACAAGATGGAGTAGGAAACTGATTGTCATTAAACAAGAAGTCTCACATACATATACATAACCAAGGAAACCAATGCTTCGTCAAAACTTTACAGTAGGGAGCTCAGCTCTACCATCGATACCAACAAAAATGACAAAACATTCCTCTAAATACTAGGATCTAGCTCAACCTCTGAAGGCACTATCATATCATGAGTTCAATGCTTCATGCAGGCAAGTTTCCTTGTCAGGCTGTGCATGCAGACGTCAGTCAGAATGCCCATGCAGTCGACTGTCAATGCAGTCGGCTGTCAGACACAATCTTTGTCAGGATGGACTGAAATTCACCTTATGCACTTTGTCTCTTTCCGACCTTCTATTTATGGAAGGAGACGATGTTCAACCACCGTCAACCACCTTAATAACTACTTTTTCGGGATTAGGTAAGGCCTGGTCAACTCTGCTTCTTGGACAATGTGGCAGCCTTTCCTTGGCCATTGCTGCTTTGTTGGATTTCTACAGGGGGGTCCAGCCTATGAACGTGGATGAGGATCTGACGGGGAGGGCGATGGCGCCAATAATGTGGAGGCGAGATGAGGGGTGTTGAGGTGGAAGCACCAGGTGGCAGAGAACGGGGGCTATAACACCAGATGAGGAGTGCCACGAGAATATGGATAAGACACAGGTGGAAGTGGAATGGAGCATGGGGGCACAAGTGTCGGGAAATAAGAAGGACGAAGGGAATGGGGGCATGACACCTGGGAGAGTGGAGGACAGGTGTGTAGTGGTGAAAGTTAGGAAGGAAGCGGGAGATGTGATAGGGGAACATGAGAGGTAGAGTGGGGGACACTTATCACCAAGAGGCGAAGGAGGTAAGTGGAGGAGGAAGCAGTAAGGGGTTTTATGGGGGCCCACACGAAATTTCCCATATCGGACCCCCCCACCCATTAAAGGCAGAATGACCGATGGGGGGGGTCCGGAATTGGACCCTAACCGTGGATCTGGGTGCATAGATTCTAACTACTCAGATCCATACGCCCGATAGCACCTATATCAAACCCCACCCCCCATTTCATTAAAGGCAGAGAGGCAGGGGGGGGGGTCCGGAATTGAATCCTGACTGCAGATCGAGGCGTGCAGATCCTGGTCACCCAGATTTGCTTGTTTCTTAGCACAATGCATATTTTGCGCCCCAAACTTAGGATAAGTGGGGTTTTTGACCCATTTCTTCCCCTTTTTTCGCCAAAGGAGGGCCATTCATAAGGAAAACATCCCATACATGTTTCTGTGATAACATTAGGCTCCATGGGAGATTGCATGCCCCTTGCGAGCTACCAAGAACTCTTTTTGCAGCTTCAGTGCCTTGTTGTTGGGCTATGGAGTCCCTTATTGAAACCGAAAACTGACATAAAACAATATTTACAACAACAGAAGAGCCACTTAAGGCTCAAACGAAACATTTCTTCAGGAAATGCCCATTCACAGGGCCATTGAAAACTTCTTTGCCCTTCAAATCCTGCAACCTGTAGGTGTTGTTCAAGAATACTTCAGAGATATTGAAGGGCCCAATCCATAGGGCATTGAACTTGTTGTGTTTACCTATGTCCTGCTTGGGGGCATCCCACTTAAGCACTAGATCTCCCAGCTCAAATTCCTCTTTTCTAACCTTCCTGTCAAAGGCCTGCTTGATCTTCTGCTGATGATCATGAGCTTTGTCCACTACCTGCTCTTTGGTCTGATACACTTCCACTACTTGATGAATTATTCTGTCCATATTGTCTAGCTCTCCCTCATAATCCTAAAATAATTTTGCTATAGGTAGAGCCAGCTGAATGGGAAATACAACTTCTGTCCCATAAACAAGTTGGAAATGGGAGGTGCTCAAGGACCTTTTGGCTGTCACTTGATCAACCCACAGAGCGAATTTGAGTTTTGAATCCCAGGCCTTCTTATTGTCTTATAACAATCTTTTGATGAGATTGATTAGACTCTTATTAGAAGACTCTGCCAGTCCATTTCCTTGAGGATAATAGGGAGTGGAGTGAATTAGCGAAATCCCAAATTGCTCACAGAATCTGACCAGTGGCTTAGACTTGAAAGATGTAGCGTTATCAGTGATAATTCTATTTGGGCAGCCAAACCTTGCTATGATATCCTCCAAGAAGTTAATGATAACTTTGTGTGAAGCACTCCTGGTGGGGATAGATTCTATCCATTTGGTGAAATAATTTGTTGCAGTTAAAATCCACCTGTGTTGGCCACTTGAAGCAGGATGAATTTCCCCAATGAAGTCCAACCCCCATTGTTGAAAGGGTCCTGAAGCTACTACAGGGTTTAGTGGTAGAGATTTGAGCTGTTGCTTTCTTGAGAACTTTTGGCATTTGATGCAGGCTCCGACCCTCCTGCAGACATCGATGAAT
The DNA here is from genome assembly GCA_009831015.1 of Picea engelmannii. NCBI lineage: Eukaryota > Viridiplantae > Streptophyta > Pinopsida > Pinales > Pinaceae > Picea > Picea engelmannii. The sequence goes on along the minus strand of ML776903.1, from coordinate 298,057 downwards.
AAGGTGGGCCAGTAGTACCCAACCCTAATAATTTTGTAGGCTGTGGTTTTCCAGAAATGGTGTCCCCCACATAGGCTGTCATGAAACTCAGACATAATCTCTTGGGCCTCATGTGGGTCTAGACATCTCAGAAGCACTCCTTGAGGGTCTCTCCAATACAATATCTGGTCAATAAGGAAATATCTGACTGCTTTGAGCTTTAAATCTCTTGCCTTACTTTTCCCTATTCCATCAGGAGGCGTTAACTCCTGCAGGAAATGTATAATATTTCTATACTAGGTGCATTTTACCAATGGAGGGCTATGAGGAGGACTGTCATCAGACAACTCATCTTGCTGAATTTTAGAGTAAGCGTTGATGAAGCTAACCCCCAAGGCCTTACAATTGGATTCAACCAACAACTTGGCCAAACCTTGCCCTTTGATCAATTTGGTGGGATTTATATCTAGGTCAAATTCAAGGATCTTGGCGATCCATCTGCTCCTCCTTCCATCTATGTTTGTTCGAATTAGGATCTCCTTCACAACAACTGAAGGGACATATGCTATGATTTTTGAATGTAAGACATAGAGCCTGAAATCTTTGAGATATTTCACCAAGGCATAAGCCTGCTTCTCCATAATATCGTATTTGATCTTTGTATCTCTCAATGCCCGACTAAAGAAAGAAATGGGATGCTCCAAACCCTCAACATTTTTCCGCAATAAGACAACTGCAACAGTATCAAATGAAGCAAATGAGAAAATAAGGAAATCCTTTGAGTAATCAGGTCTGATAAGCATAGGAGCTTCAGTCAAGGCTTTCTTTATCTGATCAAAGGAATTTCAAGACTCAACAGTCCATTTAACTTCATGTCCCTTCCTCAACATGGTTGTTATAAGCTTTATCATCTCAACGAAGTTAGAAACAAACCTCCTTAGAAAATTATTTTTTCCCAGGAAATCTTGGACTTCTTTTCTAGATCTCGGGAGCGACAGGGTTTGCATTTCTTCGACTCTGTTGGGATCAATCATGACCCCTTCAACTGATACTATGTGGCCCAACAAATTTTACTCCTTCATGTAAAACAAATACTTCTTGGGGTTTAAGGAGAGGCCAAACTTCCTGCACTTCAGGAAAACCCTTTTTAAATGTTCATTGTGCTCTCTGTCAGACTTGGAGAAGACTGTGATGTCATCCAGATAGATGACCATGAACTTGTCCCTTTCTCCAATGAAAGTGATATCCATGGATCGATGAAAGGTTGCCCCTGCATTCATCAAACCAAAGGGCATTTTGGCATACATGAATGTACCCCAAGGAGTGGTGAATGTTGTCTTTTATCTATCCTCCAACAAGACATAAATCTAATTGTAGCCAGAGAAGCCATCAATCATGGAAATCCCGGATGCTCCTGTTACCCTTTGCAATATATGTTCTGTCTTGGGCAAGGGGTAATTTTCCTTCTTTGAGCTTCTATTCAGATTTCTGAAATCAACACAGAGTTTGATTTCTCCACATTTCTTCCTCACTGGGACCAAATTGGCCACCCATTTAGAATATCTCAAAGGGACAATGATTTGCGCGTCCAACAACTTCTTTACTTCTTTTTCCATGATAGGCAACAATATAGGACTGATTTGTCTTAGCTTCTGCCTAAATGGATTGGCCTCCTCTTTCAGTGGGATCTTGTGCTTGATGAAAGTTGTGTCGTATGTATTGAGATCTTCATAAGTCCAAGCAAACACATCAACAAATTCCCTTAATAACTCAGAATAATCGGTCCTTTGCTCCTTTGTCAGGTTACCTAAAAATTTGATAAACTTTGGCTCCTCCTATGTGCCAATGTTGCACTCAGTTACATAAACATCCCCATTTGAAACCTTACCCTTTACTTCCACATCATTCCCATTGAACAATCTTTCTAAAGGAACTAGTCCCCTTGGAATGTGATTGCTAGGCAACTGCACAATATGATGATTATCAATTTTATTTAAAAATGCCTCAGGGTGAGAGTCACCTTTGGGGTCATGGTCCTGATCAATGTGTAATGTAGAGAACTCATCAACAGACTCAAGAAATTTTCTGATTTCAAGATCATCCTAAAATACCTTCCAATGCTTGATATTATCCGGTAAAGAGGGCCTATATCTTATCTTAACATCATATTTGAACTTGGGTGGAAGAGGGATCCTAAAATGGCTATCTGAGACAACTGGGGAATAGGCCAAAGTATTTTCCTCCCTTGGGATGAATGAAATGTTGAAGGCTTAGAAGAAATTGTCAATTAATTCCCAGACCTCATTTTTGTAACTTTTGATCCAAGGATGCTTAACCCGATAAACATTTCTGACCTGCTGGACTATCAACTCAACATCTTCGAACACTGCTACCTCTTCAATTCCCTTTTCCTTTGCATCCCTTAAACCTAAAACAAGAGCTTCATATTCAGCCACATTATTGGTATTTTCAAACTCTAGCTTGTATGAAAGGAATATGGTTTCCTCACAAGGTGACACAAAAACCACTCTGGCACCAACACCTTCACTAGAAGAGGCCCTGTCGAAGAATATATTCCATACAAAAGTAGTTGGAGGAGGTATTTCATGATAATAAATGGGCCTTTTTCTGATTTCAGGAGGGGCTCCAGAAGTATCAATGAGATGAAACAAACTAGACCCTAGATCAATGTCAAGTGAAAATATAGGATGGTTGGTGGGGTTTGTTTCATCACTAATAATATATGCCAGCTGGGCTTCCCTATAAAGTATTCTATGCTCCCCCCCCAAACATAGGAATAGTGGCATATGTGAGGTCCATTTGCAAGGTTCCTCCAAGTCTTTTTATCCAAGCTCTTGACAAAAGAATGCCAAACTTTGGGGGAACATCAACTACTACAATGTCCATAACCACACTTTTCATGGGTAGCTGAAACATGGTTACCACCAGATCTTTGATGACCCCAAGACATGGCACCCTCCTAGAGTCAAAAGAGTACAAATCATGATAGGCTCTTGTGACTTCCAGTCCGAGTTCTTCCATGACAGTTTTAGGCACGAGATTATGGGAGGCCCTCGAATCCATCAGATAGTTGTGCAACACCTTGTCATGAATGTTCAGGGATGTATAGAAGGGAGGGGATGAATCATCTTTGTCTTCCACCATAGGGCCTAGGATGATTGCAGGCTTTTCATATTGCAAGTTAATTGAGTTTGTGGGACGGTATGAGGGTTCATATTGCAATATCTTGGAGAGGATCCTTTTGAAATATTCATGGTTGACCAATTCAGAGAGGGGTACAAGGATTCTGATTTTCTAAATTTGATGCTCAAAATTAAAAGAGGAGGGGGGTTTGGGATTTATTTTACTTCAGGAAAAGGAGCTTGGACTATTGGAGAGGGAGCTTGGAGTTTCTTACCCTTTCTACTGTCTTTCATATCTTTAGTGGGATTCTCCACTCTGGTAGGCTGCTCAGGAACATTGGGCGTCCCAACTTTCTTCTTGGACCAGAGGTTATATCTATTTTGGCTACTGCTAGCCTTGTTTCCCTTGCTCAGCTCATTGAGATGAATGTTCATGAGAGACTCCTCATATGTTGATTGCATCAAATGAGGAAAAGGGGGGGTGTCTCCAAAACAATGGATTTTGGGGTCAAGTTCTTCTTCTTCCCTCTCCTCGTCATCAACCAGGTTATTTTGGAGAGGGGTTTGAATCCTATGATAATCTCTATATCTGTTCCTTTTTTCCCTTGGCATAATATGAGGAATGTTGTTGTTAGGCCTCCTGAAGTTGCCTCGGTTGTCCATTGTTTGAGGATATCTGTATGTCTGCTTCCCTTCAAATTTCATCTTCTCCATCTCTGCAGAAATATATTTCACCATATTGGTCAATTCATCCACTTGAGGGTGAGGCACAGAGGGGTCATAAGTTGAGGCTTCTGATCTTCCCTTTCTTCTTTTTTTAACAACCTTATTTCTGATCCTGTCAACTACTAACACATTAGATTCTACTTCTACGGCCACATATTGCATCTGAGCTAGGGAAATATCTCTTCTCTCTCTCAACAAGAGGCAAAATTCAGGGTCAAATGCATTAGCATAAGAGATTTTCGCAGAGGCTTATGTGGGCTTGATCTCAACAGGGATCTTATTATACATTTTATTGAATCTTTTGGAGAAGTTGGAGACAGAATCTCCATCCTTTTTCTTCAAGGACCCAAACTCTATCATGTAAAACATGAAGTCTTTTTTTATCTCCCCACTGTCTCAGGAAGGAGTTATCCAGAGCTTCAATCCCAACAATGGAACCGTGGGGAAATCCTCTAAACCACTTCCTAACTTCACCATCAAGGCTCTGGACAAAGACTCTCATCCAAACATCTTCATTTTCAATATCCAGTTTGTCTGCATAACTGTAGAAGGAAAAAAGATGATCTTCAACAGTTATGTCCTCTTCTCCAGTGAATTTAGGCATATACTTCAAGTAATCTTCAGCAGGGAGAGGATTCATGGGTTGAGGTAGGATTAAGGGGGAATACCTAGCGGCCACTATGGAATCCATTCTGTTTATAGGGGGATTAGCACCTACCATAGGGATAAGAGGTGGAGGAGAATGGGTTCGACCAGGAGAAATCGAAACTGATATTATAGGAGGAAAGGGAAACCACAGGGAATTTGGAGAACGAGCTTCAGGGCTTAAAGGGATAGAAGTTCCCCTTTCTTCAGTAGCAATAGTAATAGGAGGATGGGTGGTAAAACCCAAGGTAGGAAAATATTCTGAGGTGCTGGGTCTGAACCAGGGTACAACCTCAGGAGAAAGGGGAGTGACAAGGATTTCTCCCTCCAATCCAATACCATGAGGAGAAAACTCAACATGAACACTCCCAAACTTCAGACTTTGGGAAACTCCAACAGAAGGCAATAAAAAAAAATGATATGTAGGGGTTGGAGTTCCTATAGGATAATGAAAATCATCAGAAATACTTGGTTTAGCAGTAGAAGGACCTCCTCCAAAGGCCTTTCCCTTTCTGATGATCTTCTCTGGTTCAACTTCAGGTGTCGCTAAAGGCAGATGTGGAGTAGACCTTGTATGTCTGCCTTTAGAAGACATAGTTAAAACAATGGAATCTCCTGTGGGTTCACATCAATGAAGTTTCCATAGTGGAGTCACTAGGTGCATAGTAGCAATCTTGGAGGGCTCTGATTCTTGATGCACCTTCAAAATCAGAGGCTCAATGTCATTCAATCCCGGGGAAAATCTTCAACTTCGTCCCTAGCAATGACGCCAAAAATGTTGGCACCAGATGTCACTCCTGGATTGCAGTAGGAGTAAGCCTGATACCCATCAGTTTATATGTCACAATTTGTTTATAAAGGGTGATCTAAAGAGAACAGACTCAGAACAATATCGTTTGAACTTAGAATCCTGGACCATGCTATGCATGGACAAGTGAGGTCTTGGTTTAACTTCAGACAATAAGTTGCAGTAAGGGTGAGGAGGAGGAAGACTTCAGTGGGACAATGTAAAGTTCTATTGTAGGCATCAAGATTCTAACAACCCAAAGAGGAAGAACTTAAACATAAGAACTTCTTGTATTAAAATTACAAGAACACTAAAAGAAATTATAATACTGTTACCATAAAACATTTATCATAACACAGTCACAATGATTCATGTGAATCAATCAATCATGAACTCTTTTAGTATTAGATGGAAACAAGATGGAGTAGGAAACTGACTATCATTAAAAAATAAGTCTCACATACATATACATAACCAGAGAAACCAGTGCTTCATCAAAACTTTACAGTAGGGAGCTCAACTCTACCATCGATATCAACAAAAATGGAAAAAAATACCTCTAAATACTAGGAGCTAGCTCAACCGCCGAAGGCATGATCGTATCATGAGTTCAATGCTTCGTGTAGGCGAGTTTCCCTGTTAGGATTTGCATGCAGACGTTGGTCAAGCTGCCCATGCAGTCGAATGTCAGACACAATCTTTGTCAGGCTGGAATGATAGTCACATTTTGCGATTTTTCTCTTTCTGACCTTCTATTTATGGAAGGAGAGGACGTTCAACCACCGTCAACCACCTTAATAATTGCTTTCTTGATATTAGGTAAGGCTCGGTCAACTCTTCTTCTTGGACAATGTGGAAGCCTTTCCTTGGCCACTGTTGCTTCATTGGATTGCTACCGGGGGGGTCTAGCCTGTGAACATGGATGAGGATCTTACGGGGAGGGCGATGGCACCAACAATGTGGAGGCGAGATGAGGGGTGCTGAGGTGGAAGCAATAGGTGGCAGAGAATGGGGGATATGACACCAGACGAGGAGTTCCACGGGAATATGGATAGGACACAGGTGGAAGTGGCATGGAGAATGGGGGAACAGGTGTCAGGAAATAAGAAGGACAAAGGGAATGGGGGCATGACACCTGGGAGAGTGGAGGATAGGTGTGCAGTGGTGAAAGGTAGGAAGGAAGCGGGAGATGTGACAGGGGAACAAGAGAGGTAGAGTGGGGGATAATTTTCACCAGGAGGTGAAGGCGGTAAGAGGAGGAGGAAGCAGTAAGGGGTTTTATGGGAGCCCACTCAAAATTGCCCATATCGGACCCCCCCGCCCATTAAAGGAAGAACAACGGGAGGGCGGGGTCCGGAATTGGACCCTGATCGTGGATCTGGGCACGTAGATTCTAACCGCTCAGATCCATATGCCTGATAATTCCTATATCAGACCCCCCCTTGCGTTAAAGGTAGAGAGGTGGTGGGGGTCTGGAATTGAATTCCGACTACAGATCTAGGTGCACAGATCCTGGTCACCCAGATCTGCTTGCTGCTTAGCACAATGCGTATTTTGCGCCCCAAACTTAGGATAAGTGGGTTTTTTGACCCATTTCTTCCCCTTTTTTTGCCAAAGGAGGGCCATTCATAAGGAAACCACCCCATACATGTTTCTGTGATAACAGGTTCTTCTGGTTGATCTTAGATCTCCAGTCGGACTGATTGACTAGTTCAGCTTATTTTTTCTGTTGACTTTGTTCATGCTTGTTTTTCCATGGTTGAATGTTGATGATGATTGTGCTCACTCAATTTATAGAGTTCACACTCACTTGATTTAAATATTTCACGCTCACTTGATTTGAAGGTTTCATGCTCACTTGATTCTCTTTCCTGGTTATTCAAGAATTCACAAAGATCCTATTTCAGAGTTGTCATTTATTTCAACTTATTTTATCTTCCTGGAATGGTCAACGTGTTATCCAAGAGATCTAATATTTCTTCATTTTTCTTTGATGCAATGGTTGTGAAATTGTGCTTCTTGTTGATTCATGGTCAGTGGTGCTTTGTTAAGTAGTTCCCCGCCAATCGACAGTTCCATACCTAACTCTTCATAACCGACTACTTTATTTGGGATTATTATTTCTTTTGTTTTATTGTGATATTATTTTATTTTATTTTATTTTTGTATTCTTCTTTCCTTTCTCTTTTATTTTTCAATAAGTTTTATGACTCGACATAGGCCGCCATAAATGGTTTTCGACCTATTTGATTCTTGTTGGCACCTTCGAAAAGGTTTTCACCAACATGAATCATGGTATTTATGAATTATATTTCTTCCCGGGGGGCGACATTGACCACATTCTGAAATGGGTGCCCTTGCAATGTTCTTAGCTGAGTTGCTTAGATCGATAAAATATCTTGCACAATGTATGGACCCAACCAGGGAGTTTCCTTTAACATGATTTTCATACATTAACACCAAATCTCCTATTTTCAAATGTCGATCATGCCATACTTTTTGTTGTTGCTTCTAGAATTCCCAATGATGGAGAGATATGACCCTTTCTTCTTCTAGTTTATTCAATTGGTAGAAGTGTTATTGTGTGTTCTATTTGAGGTTATACCGAAGGAAATATGCCACCCTTTCTACATTTGACCAGAAGTGTAAAGAGATTCCATATACACGTTTAAATGGTTTATGACTGGTAAACCCTTTATATGCAGTCCTATATGCCCAAAGTGTTGTAGGGACCTTATCATCCAAATCATCTCTGCCGATCCCATAGATTTTTATAAGTCCCTTGTGAATATTTTTGTTAAAATATTTGATTGCACCATTACCTTGGGGATGATAGGCCGATGTTTTTCTATGTTTGATCATGAATTTATTGAAGAGGATTTAGATTGTCCCATTGACAAAGTGAGTTTCTTGATTGTTGATTATGGTTAAGGGACATCCAAATATTGTCAGTGTATTTATATATATGAATTTAGTTGTAGTTTCCTTCATACATGATTCAATTGGTTCTATTGCATCCCACTTTGTTAGATATTTGATGGTGGTGATAATGTATTTCACTCCTATTATTTTATCTCTCTTTGGGAATGGGCCAACAAAGTTGATAACCCAAATTTATAATGGTAAACTAGGGTTTAGTGAGTGTAAGGGAATCTCTTTTTTCAACAGAGGTCGACCCATCCACTGACAAATGTCACATTGATTTACTTTTGTTTGACAATCCTTATGTAGATTTGGCCACCAAAGGCTCTCCTGAAGAATTTTATGCATTGTTGTGTTGGCTTGATAATGGAATCATGTGGGGATAACATAAGCTTTGTCTATTATGCCTTCTCTTTCATGTTCTAGAGGGCATATCCTTAAAATATCATCGGGTTCTAGTTTACACAAGTATCCATTCATGAGGGTGAATGGTGTCTATTTTAATGATAGGAACTTATTTTTATTTGGAGGATGATCTTCAGGAGCCCTCCTCTCCTCCAAAAATTGTCCTATTTCTTCTAAATAATTGGGAGTGGCCTCGACCCAGAATATATGGGAATTTGGTAGGTCATCATCTATCCTCATAAATTATTCTCCTATTTCCATATGTGATAGATGATCCTCAGTGATGATATTTTTACCAAGTCGAAAAATTATGTCGAAGTTGAATTCTTGGAATAGTAATAGTCATGGACATATTCTCCCCTGATGCATTGGCTTGTTCATGAAGTATTTTAAATATTAGTGATCCGTAAAGAACATAAAAGGATTTACCAACAAGTAATGTTTGAATTTTTGAAGAGTGAAAATCAGCTAATCCTTCTCTCTTGGTCGTCGAATGGTTTCATTCTACTTTATTTAGTTTCTAATTGGTGTAATAATTTGGGTGGTCAAGCATATCATTGTATGGTTGTTCTAATATTTATCCAACAACAATGTTAGATGCATTGATGCGTACATGGAGTTTTCTTGACCATTCGAGAAATCACAAGATAAACACCTCTACTAGTTTTCATTTTGGTAATTCAAAAGACCGATTTCATTCTTGACTCCATACAAATTAAACATCTTTTTGAAGTAACTCATCGATTTCCAAAGTAATTTTAGAGTAACGTCGAATGAATTTTTAATAGTACCCTATGTGTCCAAGGAATATTTTGATTTTTTTTATATTCAATGGTGGTTTTAAGTTGATAATTACTTTATCTTGGCCATGTCGAATTTAATACCATCTTTGCATACAATGTGATCGAGTATAATACCGATTAGAGTGGAAAAGATGCATTTTTAACATTCAAAGATAGATGGATCTATCGACATATTTTTAACAACATCCTTATCCATTGAATGTGGTCTTTAAACATACTGTAAATTGTCCAGTCATCAAAGTAGACAACCAAGGTTCTTGGAAACATGTGTGACCAATTTCTTTCATATCTATAGCCCACTCTTCTCCATTCATTATCGCATTGATGAATGTGTGCCACTAGGTCAAACCCGGGTTTGAAAATTGGAATGTCAACATTTACTGATAGCTTCCTTACTCCAAATCATTCGATGAAGTATGTTGTGGTAATGGTCCATGTATGTATAAGAGGAACATGAGTCTCCCACCATTGATTAGCCTAGCCATTGAAATATTTTACAAGGCTATGTACTCAACCATTTTCTACTACTTCTTTAGATACTTTGTCGACATGGACTGATTTAAAATTTCTCTCATTGAGCCGAAGTGGTGGGACTGTCTTCTGATTATTTAGAATAAGTGTTAGTGTTTGCTTTATCTTTTTTCATAGACAATAGGCACTTCTTGATAAATAAGCATGCTCATGATATTTTTATTGGTATTTATTCTATTGACCAACATTCTTTTGAATTTGACTCGTAGTTCTCCATTTTCCGATTATACAATTCTGTGTCGAAATTTTTCCCAATGAACAATGGGGAACTGACTAATATTTCTCCTTGTGCATTTGGTTCAACATTGTATTTTTATTCATTTATGACGTGGTACAATCATTAGGTCTTCTAGTATTCATCACAATTTTTAACCCATGGTTTTCCTTCTTTCAGGTCGAGAGGTATAATGATCCTCCTACCACTTCCTTTCAATTTGATCCTATCTATTTTAAGAGAGATAGTTTATTTCATTTTTTGACCCCAAAGTCAGCCTACGTATGCAGGGATACCCTCGACCAAGTTGATTACATCAAAGTTGACCAAAGTCAAAATTCCCATTATGTGTGTTTTTAAATTTTTAAGTGTTCCGATCAGTTCTATAAATATTTGATCTACCAATTCCAAGTAATTCATTGTGGGTGCTAGCAAAGGTATTCCAAGTTGTTTCCATGTATTGCGGGAAAGGATGTTAACTTGTGAACTAAAGATGACGAGGACTTGTTGGACCATATAATCGTCGATTTGAAGGTCGACTTGGGGGTCATATTCATTCATATGTTTTTCTTGTGATAGTTGTCGAAGTTTTTTGTATGGACAACGATCATCTTTATATTCCCTTAGAGTATTGAGCAAGTCGATTAGTCAACCAACGAAATGATTCTCTTTTTAAAATTGCAGGAACTCATCTAGGACAACATCTTTAGTAGTTTATCGGTTATGTTTCCTTCCTTTGGTTCCGCTCGTTTTATCTTGATCGATATTATTGAAATATTCATTGCTTCCCACATTTGTTTCTCTTCTTGATCTGGGTTGGGGTAGATATTTTGATTTCACAGTTGTTGAACTAGTGTTTCTTTGTTCACGTAGTTCTCTAAAACTTCACCCAATCTTGTGATGACACGAATATTCTTTGATTTGATAACCTCTTGTTTTGGTATAGTATGCAAAATATTCCCATTCCTTTTATTCATTACTTTTTCTAAAACTATAGGACAACCTTCAAGTGAGTGATCACCAACTCCACACATGTTACAAAATTTTAGGTTAGTTTTGTCTTAAATGGGACAATCGAGGCTAATATGATCTTCTTTCTAGAATTTCAAGTAATACAATCGAACCTGACCACATCCTTAACCTCCTCAACCACGTCCACCTCTAAATCCTCCTCTTCCTTGATAGCCACCCCGTCTATGGTATTAATATCCATTTATAGCTCCCTAGTCATTGTTTTGTTTAGTTCCATGTGTATGATATATTGTATAAGCGTTCGACTTATTCCACCAATTCAATCAACATTCTCACGTTTAGTGGTTGTTTTCTTCACAGATATGGCGCCACTTCAGTTTGGAATTTTTCAAATTGTGTGGACAATCTCTCATACTATGATTTGTCAAATATTGAGAAATGTCGCAGTAACTTTCGAATTGGACTCTGGTATCTCTTTATAGTGTTCGTTTAATTTGATGGCCATATTTTTTAAACGATTGTTATATAATTTCTAGCTTTTCTTCCAATATTATTTCCATCAATGAGGAAGTCAATGGCCCATCATCATCTATTTCTATACATTGATCCTTTTTCAAGCCTTCTTCGCATGTCTAGATGTCATACATTCTTAACAGTGCTATGATTTTTTGTAGTAATCCTGGCACGTACCACTCCACCTAGATATTTTCATCAATGAGATGTGGGATCTAACTAAGCATATCTTTAAATATTTTTTGATATTCGTGCACTATTTCTACTAGGATTTTTTTTGGTTTCTTTAAGTTTCCATACTGCCATGTGCCTAACATCTTGAGCCTTAAATAACATGAGGAAACTATGCTTAATTTCTACTTTTTACAGTATTTGATTTTTCTGTAAAATTCATGAACCAAGTGAGTGCTCTCGCTTATAGTTTCGTGTCGAATTGTGCCATATTTTTATCTTCATCTGTAATTTTGGAAACATCCCAAATTTTTTCACAAACAAACTAGTTCCATTTGGGATCCTCATCTCCTTCATAAATAGGTATGTGATTTAGGTCCATCTTGGCTTTATTTGGAGGATTAGAACTAAGAACAATGGAGAGAGTTTTCATTTGTCGATTTATCAAGGAAGTCAATTGGGAAGTCGATATTACTTAGACTTGAGGAGTCGATTGTTGAATGATCAACTCGACCGACACAATTTGTTGTTCCTCTTCAGTCGAATTGTGCTCTGGTAATATTTCGACTTCTTCACTTGATGGGATAGTCATGTTTTTTTGGAAACTTTTGTATATATATTCGACAAAACGTATTTCAAAAATATGCATCAGTTCATCCTCATTATCTATTGATTTAGATTATTGTTCTATGAGTAGATTTAGTAGGGAGGTGAATCTGTGAGATCCTTGATATGCAGGAGTATGTCCTCTTCTTGAATTTGATTTATTTATAGAATTTCGATCAAAAATATATCACACATGTTTCCATCCTCATATTTTATGTACCAGACTTTGGAATATTGAGGGTCTATATGAAGCCTCTAGCGGAGGAACTCTCTTATACACGAGCTAGCATCTTTAATGGGATATCAACATATCACGAGTAGCAATCCAACAACATCCATGCTTTCTATTTTTTCTACCAATTGGAGGGCACCACTTCTTGCCTCTACCAACTACAAAATTATATTCCTCTCGTCAACCATTGGGGCCGCCTCTATTACCAAATTTGGTCGACCAATGAATACTCATGCACTTTAGTGATTTGCTGGTCCTAGGGGTTATTTCTATTCAAACTATGGGGATCCCTCGCATTAATCATTTCTTATCTCTGCTTTTTACTTTTGTCCCACTCTAATTTCTGGATATCGGGTGAGGGTTTATGAATATGCATACGTCGTGCAATCTTCCCCCTTGATTCTAGCATATATCCTATTTCAATTAACTACCTCCTTGATTTCAGCATTATTCTCTTTGATGTGGTAGGATCCAATTATGGCATATCACAGATCATCAAGCCTCCTTGATTCTAGCATTATTCTCTTCAATGTCGTTATCCACAATTGTCATGCCCATTTTTGTAGGAAAAAGTCTCAGGCTTCACATGTGTCTTTGCAGTTGGATTCAAGAAATTCTTCCCTGATGTTTTGTTTCTCCTCCCAATTTCCATTTAGTAGTGGTATGTTGAGAAGAGTTTGGTATTCGATGATATCCCTGACTCCCTTATCTAACAAGAATTTATGTAGAAAAGAGGATACAGTGAAAAGGAAACTGTCATGAAGATTAGTGTAAAATTTATATTTAACTGTATCGACTAACGATTTGTCTTCAATTGCTTATTCTTCAATACAATATTAAGCAATTATTTCAAACCAAATTTGCAATTTCGTTCGAACTCCATTGGTGATTTTTATCATCAATTGTTCATTTGGAGTAAGTTTATGTATTATAAGGTCAGTTGATGTACTCAAATAATGCTTCTGGAATAGCTTCAATTAATTGCTCATAAGTTTCTGTGAAGAATTGTGCATGTGCTTCTACCAGATTCGGTAGATTTTTCCTTGTGTAATTATTTATTTAGTTATTGATATTGTGCTTCCACCACTCGTGTATGTCTTCTAATATCAAAATTTATGTGTACATTGTTTTACATGCCTAGGTTCAAAACTATTGGAAATGGAACCAATGTCTTAATCTAGGGGAACTCATGGAGATGTTACCAATATTTCATCACACATAGAAACATACATGACACACTACTATAAAAGCACATACATAGGCATAGATAGAAGAACACACAAAGTAGTAGGGAGACCAACAATATGCACTTTATATTATGATACAAAACCCATCTTTTCTTTCTTAGGTAGCCACACATATATATATATATATATATATATATATATATATATATATATATACTTGTAAATTCATTTACAGGGAAATTACAAATTCTTAATTTCCTTGGTCGGTCGACCTGACTAGATGATCAACTGACTTACATACTTGACTAGACAGTTGATCAACTTACATATCCGACTTGGTCGACTATCTGATCTAGTAGACAAAGTCGATTGACCCCTACAACAACACCCATTTTGAAAGGGATCTTACATTTTGTAATTTTTGAATTATTTTTGAAATATGAATAGCAAGAATCCCTCATGAACATTTTGGACGAGAAGGAAATTTGGTGTTTTTGATGCTTTTTTTTAAACTATATCCAGCTTATTCATGGTCATTGTGAATGTTGCAAGGTCATACTGCTCACTTTATAGAGTGCTCTTGTGTGAATTTTGTAGCTTTGTAGTGTATTTATTTTCCAATATTATTGTTCTGAGATGATGAATAGATAGTTCTGAATAAAGTGTTGTATACCGATCTTGGAATTTATTTTGTTCATATATTACTAATACTTTTCCCTCTTTGGTAGCTAACTATTTAAGAGAGTATGCATGGGTTAGTGACTTTACCATATGTTCATTTCTTATATAGTTTCTCCTAGCTAGGATAGGTTAGAATAATGTTACAAAAATATTCCCCTGTGGATAGGTGAACTTTGCCTTGGAGTACATACCCCTCTACCAAGACAAAAAACTACCTTTGGACACTACGATTCCTATAGATTCATTTTATCCATCGAAAAAGAGAGAAGGAGGGAAAGTATGGTGTACCTCACTTTCAACATTTTTACAAGATGATCCAATCCGCGAGTTCCGAATAGTACCTGCAATGGACAACAAGAAACAAATGACTATCTCCTACTCTAATGAATTAGAAAAAATCAATCGATCTATGAAGATTAAGGTAAGCATAGACAAGAAAATGTAAACACATATTATGTAACACACCCGACCCCTAAGTATTCTTTTAAAGGATGGGACATCATACTTTTTTTTTTCCTTAACTATCTCAATCCCAACTCTGGGCTCTCCACCAAAATTCTTCTCGTCACGAACTTCCTCATGGTTACCACCATGTCGAAATATGAGTTCTAAATTGTAAGTTATTGCCTCCTATAGCTCTTCGGGCACTATTAGTCATGGATCACATGAGACCATTTCATTTATAATGTTTCCAATGTTTTGACATATACGGTGGAAGTCCACCCCTCGCCCAATCCAACGGTGAAGCTTATTCCTTAGTCAACACATAGGCTAGAGGGGTGTTCGACGTTTAGCGCTGAACACCCTTTTTTCTTTCTATGCATGAATTCCCCAGAGTCTCAAAATCGTGAAATCTTGGAGTGGTGACACGTATCTCTAACCTTTAGTCTTCCAACTTATTCTCAACACTACACCTCAAACCTATGGAGTCTCGGAGACCCGGAATCCCGAAGGGTCCCCACTAACCTTTAATCGAGCATTCAAGCACCAGGGGGATGACACGCGATAGGGCCAGGAGTGACATGTGTCCTTGTTAGGGGGTGACACATGTCATGTTCCAAGAGTCTTTTAGGGTCTATGATAAGTACAAGTATGGATGACATGTGGCATACATGACAGGGTTCCATGTCACCCCAGGTGATGTCGACGAGCCACGCTAGACTGAGACTTGTAGCCTCCGGGGTTCCTAACTTCACATACCTACTGAACCTCCCACAACTATGAAGTCTGAAGTTTCCACCAGATGTCTCCCAATACCCCTTGGATCCCACGGTCGATGTGTGTCCACATAGATCTATGAATCTACGGTGGAGAGGAGTTGCGAATATCGAGGGAAAAATTATCATCTGCGTGGGTTGAACTTATGCAATCCTCCTATACCATTGATTTGTATATCCGGCATGATCAAAAGTTGGCATCAATTCCACCACATGCGAGTAGTTTCCATTATGGAACTCAGGAAAGGAAATAAACATCGAGCTAGTTGGGAATCCGCAATCATCCCTAATCATAGATCTCCATGTTGGTTCAAGCACGATCGTCGATCCTCGATAGGAGTTTAGCGCCAATCCACCCTCGTACGTGGAAACGTACTAGATATGAAGGAAAATGCAGGTGGGTCCCGCATACTCCTCTCACTAAATGGACCAAGCAGTGAGTGTCAGGTGTGATACGCCGTAAGGCCGAGGTGACATGTGGCCCTTTAGTGGGTGACACATGTCACACGTTAATGGGCCTATGAGGTCTATGAAACACATGAATCCAGGTGACATGTGGCATGTCACTTTTGGGTCCAAGTCACCCTAGGTGATGTCAGCGAGCCATACCACCCTAGACAAATAACCCTCTAACATCCCTCAGATCTCATGGTGGAGATCTGTCCACATAGATCCATAGATCTACGACCTTCATTGCTTTGCAACTTCGTCCTTCGGGGGGGGGTTGGCTGTGTAAACTTATCATTTCTCCCAGAGTAGTCAACACCAAATTGACCATGTGGTAGATCTGATGATCAGAGAGGGATCCATATTATCCTCTAATCAACGATCCCCATCACTTTGTCACTTCGGCCTTCGGGGGTTTGGTCGTGTAGTCTCCAGTTTTCTCCTGAAGTAGGTCAGTGATGAATTGACCACCATCTAGATCAAATGGTCACGAGTGGTCTTGAAGTTACTTCAGATTGATGTCTCTCGTTAATTTGTGACTCCAATAATTCAGGAATTTAGGTGAGTAGCTTCCTCCCAGAGATACTCGATCCATGGAGACATGTCCTGGTTGATGGACGGTTAAGTGGGGTTCTCAACGAAGTCCCTAGATCAATGGATGAGAAGGATCCTAAAGGATCTGAGGATCGATGATCCATAATACTTTACAACTCTAGCCTTCGGGAGTTTTTGTTTTTGGATAAATCGGTAAATGCAGACATAAACTAATCTCCCTAGATCCACCTAGATCTAGAACAAAACAAGACAGAACATGGTGCTTTCCCTAGGCTCTAATCATCGAATTTACTACCAAACAAAAGATGAGAGACATACCTTTAAATGTCACTTTCTTATGTCTTTGTTGTTCTTGTTTTTCTTCGGTGCTCTTGTGATACCGATCCTGCAGTGAGACACAAACCAACCAAAGTGAAAGCAATAACTTATATTCAATGACAACCTATGCATATGATCAAGGAATTATGCAATAAAATAAAGATAATTCTATGGGAAAGAAACATGCCACTGTATCATATTAATAATAGGAAAAGAGATTACAACCAGATGCCTTGATTTTGTAAGGTTCCTTCCAACAATTCCTTTCTTCCCACACACTTCTTGCTCCAATGGATTTTAAGACTATAGATCTGATATCTATCTTGACATAGAAAAGCTCAAAGCCACTCTAACCAAGCTAACAATTCCAAGACAAAACAACTAACTTTATCCATGAGAGCTCCTCTCCTTTTATAAGCTGAAGAGGATAAGGTGAGGAGGTTAGGATGATCCCACTAAATCATGAAAGAGAGTAAGATTTAAACCATTATGAGGCCACCTCACCATAGAAGCTTATCCTTTTAGAACCATCGAGAAAATGCTTATTTTTCCCACGTATGAAGGCTACCGCAACCTGGCTATAGTGTAGCCTGTGGAAAGTTTGTACCCTAGCTATAGTGCAGCCTGCGGAAATCGGGCATTTCCGCACCCTAGCTATGGTGCAACCCGCATAAATCCTCCAAAATAGGGTTTTTACAAAGGAAAACACAACTTCTTCTCTTAGGAAAAGTTCTTCTCTCTTCTTTATTTAGGAATTTAGGCTACTGACCCCTCTGAAGGAAACCGATAGGTTTACATCATTAACAGTCATAGGGATGATGAAAATAATGTGTAACAGTTTTGGTGTTACGACACCTCTGTTATCTTGAAGTGGTCAACGTCAGGCTGACTATAGTGTAGATCTGATGGTGGGAATAATTTCTGGCCATCGTCAGATATAAGACCCACGTCTCTTTGAGACTTCATAATTCATGAGTTTTGGTGGTTGTGAAGTTTTATCGTCCTAGAGCTTCGAGCTCCTGGAGTCCCAAAGCCAATAAGAGCTAGCTCCTTTCAGACTAGCGCAGGGTTCCCAAACCCTAGTCATATGGATATTATAATGAATCTCAGGATGTAATCTCTATTCTTATCCGAGATTTGGTTAAGGTCGCAACACCCCTACAAAGTCTGAACTCTCAGAGTTTCGAAGCCAGAAAGGCTTATCTCCTTTCAACTATCGCAAGGTTCCCAAACCTTGGTCATATGGGTCCTTTGGAAATTCTTGTGGGATAAGCGCTAATACCTTTAGCAACAAATGGGTTAAGGACATGGGCATGAGCCTTCAGTCAGATGGGTGAGATATCTAAAGGAGGCATCCTCCTTCCATAGTGTTTGAACTTGGAAATTTCCCGTGAGGGGGAAGGTTTTAGAGACTGATACCATTACGGGTTGACATCTTACAACTCTAATTTCTCAGCTGAGTAAGTATACTCCCATTTAAAAGCACAAGTTCATAGAGAGATAATGCATAAATCTAAATTAACCATTCAACACCGAACTCAGTCATAGACACATAAATATATTCAATCACTATTCCTATTTTAGTACAAAGAGTATGAAGATACTTATCAGAAAACCATAGTTCATGAAGCGACTGTTGAATGGGGTGCCTGTTTCCACCCAACCATAGGCACAACTAGTGTTGGCGGATTTATCGCTGGCCACCCTCGAGCTATACCATGATGCTTTGAGAGAGACTTTTTCTTCTTGCTCAACAACAGTCAGGGATGGAGGTTACCCTCCTCCTCCCACAGGATCCTGGCAGCCTGTTTTCTCTGTACCAAGCAAGGAGTTCTACCCAAGAACTTCCACAATCACTCGTTAGCCTCGTTTATCAGCTTGTAACAAAAAACCTTTCCAACAACTTATTACGTTAAGACAATCTTATTTCCCCTTTATTCCTTGAACCAGAGCATTATAACCTCTCTTTTTCTCTTCTCGATATTGCTCTTATGACTCTACTCTGTTTGCAAATCACTTTCTTCTCAATTTTCCCCTCTGCACATGAATTACCTCTTCCTTTCCTTTCTTAGCAAGGTTGCCTAGGTCTAAATCCCCAACTCATGGTCAGGTCTGGAGTCTTATAAATGAGTACTCTACCCCATCTCCTCATTAACTCTTGAGGAGGACTCTCCCAGTTAACGCACTAAATGGTTATTCATTATCCAGTTTAGAGGACTGTTTTGAGTCATTAATTTTAGTAGGGTACTGGTTTGGTGGGGTCATATCAACCATTCCTGGTTCCCTTCACCATGTCTCTCATAGAATCCATGGTCTATCTTTGCAACCCCCCCCCCCTTTCAGCAGTTATGCAACACTTATCCATTTCCTATTAATAAAAAAAAATAGATACATTGACCTTTTATACAAAGGTTCATCAAATCAGTCATTCACACATATCTAGTCTGCCATAGTCTCTTGACCAGTTATAGTTATATTTATAGACTAGGGAAAACATGGTGTTACTTACTAGAAGGAAATATGACAAGTATATTAATGAGAACTTCAAAAGTAAACTTACAATCTTTAGATGATGTTCCAAAAACCTCTCCAAGTCTTCCTCATCCAACCCTTGCTTGAAAGATCCACAATCATAATAAAAATGCTTTGTTGATTCCCCCCCCCCCCTCTATTCACCATGAGAATGCCTCCATTTATAAGCTTTGAGAGGTTGAACCACCTTGGTTATATTTGGAATTAGTTGAGGATATGGCTCCAATAGTTGTGATATCTCCCTTAGATGTAGCCTAGGGGTTATATTCGAGCCAAACCAACTCAATCCATCCATAGCTATATTTAGAAGAAAATGGGATTTCTTCCAAGATTTGCTCAACCAATTCGGCACTCTCTTAGAATGGGAAACAAAGTGCTACAATGCTCCTTGTGAGATGGAAAAAGAGCACTAACACTCCTTATATATGAGAAAGGGAGCACTGATCTTCCCAAAAGTTGTCAAGATGAGAAATGATCATAGAAAAACATTTGTTCCAACTATCAAATGATAGGGTTCTTTTTCTAACATGTTTTAGGGGTTGTATCAAGTGTTTCTATGGTGTCGTTAGCGATGCGACACTTACGACACATGAAAAAAAAGTGTGACACTTACGATACTTACGACAATGAGAATGTGACATTATCGAAGTGAGGATATTTGATGTATAATAGATTCCCCCCCAAAGTGTGAAGTCAGAAGATGAAAGTTGATGGCTGAAACACTTTATAGATTCTTCGAAGCAATGGTATGGAGTTGGGGAACCTAGTAGAAGCTGCAGACAACCATCAAACAATGTTAATATGTGTTCCATTCTCGAGGAATGCCTACCTATTCTCGGATTATAAGTGACTCAAAGTATGGCCGCCAATAAATACACTGAGGATCTATATTGACGAAGTGTATGGCCACTAGAGATACAATGTGGATCTATATTTCTATGACATGAACTTATCGTAGCCACGCAAAATACATATTTGAGTTACAAGATGATAAAACATAGCCACAGACCAATACAATGTGTATCTATGTGACAACATATATATCAGCATGCTCAAATGAGTTCCTTCGCAGTCTGGGCAGAACAAATAACAGAGTGAATGCTCAACCCAGGGTCTTCGTCCCAATCCTGATGTAGTATGAATCTTATCCATGTGAATATATTTTTTTATGTTGAACATGGTAGAAACCACTTGATTATTGGTCATTGAGGTATATCGTTAAAAAGTCCGAGATAAATCACCATTGATGTCGATGATTTTCAAGGTAATTTTAAAGTACAGTCCAACGAATGTGAAAAATGAGTTGAAGTCGAACATTTGTGGAATCATTCGATTAGGGGTAATTGATGAATACCCACTGCTGAATGCAAGGAGGCTTGCCATTGAGGCATGTGGGTCCCAAGGTACTGATGTGTTCCTAAGTCTATTTTCTGGATAATTTTTTGAAGTCGACAGAAAAAAGACTCTTCAAAGGATGGGATCGATGTATCCCCCATCAATCAAAACACAACTTGTCTCAAGAAAATGATAAGATATAAAAAATGAATACACACTGACATGGGTATGGAAACTAGTAATTTTGTAGATGGTTGACTTTCAAGGTGGAAACTTCCCTTGAACATTGAGGCATGATGTGAGACTTGGCAACATAAACACAGAGTGGACCAAAACATAATGCATCGAGTGCTGAGGCATTCTTTGGATGGGTCAAAGGAGTGGAAAGACTCATAGGATTGTTTCAGTGTGGAGGTTTTAGCGTATTATCCAAATGTTCAGTGTGGAGGTTAAAATAAGTATTGTGTTCAAGGGAAACTATAAGAGTTGCTTAAAAAAGTTTTCAAGAAACTTGACCCACTTCCTTTAATCCCCCCCCCCCATCCAGATAGATGAGTACCTCTTTTTAATTTAAAGAGTTCGAGGAGGATAAAAAATGCTCGAAATAAATCACCTTTAGTAAGTTGCTCTTCCTTTATTTAACGAACTGGAAGAAGTAAGGGTTCGTCCCCATATGGGCCTTGAATGTGTAATTTTGTGAGTCCATAGAAGGAAAACTCGGTGGTTTTTCATGTTTAGAGAGTCTAAGAAGAACTAAAGGAGACTCCAGGGTTGTCCTTTTTCGTAATTTTAGTCTCCAAGGTTCGAAAAAGAGATAAAGTATTACTTGAAAGACGCCCTTTCAAACTTTTTAATGAGTGTGAAAGGAAGCAAGATCACTCGACAATCGTTTCATGTTTAGAGAGTCTGAAAAGAGATTAAAGGAAACTCCAGGGGGTTCCTGTTTCGTATAACCTTTACGAGTCCAAAAAAGTGATAAAATTATACTCATTTTCATTCTCATGTATTTATGAGCGCGAGAAAGAACAAAGACTAAGCTCATTGGAATTATAAGGTCATCGAAAAAACTCTACTCAAATTCCTATATAATCAAGATGTTCTGGTCAAAATACATTAGTAGCTTCTTGAAAAATGACAAAAAACCCAAAAATAAACTTTATAAAATGTGAAAAGGAGAAATGACCAAATTTGAACATATCAAATATCAAATTAGGGAAAGAAATGATTTTCACCTTTGTTTTACTATTCTCCTTTCCTCTTTGAGTTTTTTCCTCTTTGGAGTGTTTTTTTGTGCGTTGATTACGAGGGATATGGGCGACCATTTTCGAAAGCATCTAGATTAGGTTGGTTCTTTCCTCTTTCGCATTCATTTCCATGTTTTTTTAATGCATTTCAGCTCTTAATTTATGTGCTTAGGCTCCTTAAGAATCCCTAGAGTGCCGAACTGGATTGACGCTCCCCCAAGTAATCGAGGGGAGCACCGATCATGATTTCAACACCCTGGTATGTGCATTGAGGGAGCACTAGGTGCAAAAAATTAAAAAAAAAAAAAAATAGGCTGGAAAAGGGCGTAAATTTTCTGTAAAAACTTATTTAATGATGATTAATTGGTGAATTTGAAGGTTTTCCTCATAGATAATCATGATTGAATGGAAATAACGTGAGCATGAATTTGATGACATCGTTTCTTTACAAGACCCTCAAGCAAGGGAGACCTTATGAAATTGTGGCTTGCTTAAGTACTTCAAACTCCAAAATATGAGGAAAGAAGTTCGTTTGCTCGAATATTTGATCAAATTATGGGATAATGACGAGAAATAATTCCAAATAGGACCAAAAGTGCTCATGATCGAGATGGATGATGTATACTTCTCGACAGGGCGCTCGAGGAGAGGAGGGCCTATTATTTTATCTAGACATCGAGCCACTCCATGACCGACAAAGGTGTATGTTTCCTAGAACTGTATACCAGGGTCATGCTTGGTAGGAGGGAGGATCATCATAAAAGATGTGATGGATTTATCTCTCCAATCTGTCCTATTTTCTATCACAAAATTGGCAGGAAGCACTAGTGCCACATCGCTTCCAAGTCCCAGATATCTTATGCCATTTAGTGCTTGGAGCCTAGGCTATTTTTGGCCCTCGACCAAGTTTTGTGGAAACATTGGTCATGTTTGACCATTTTTGAGACTTCGACAGGCTGGTCGAAGACGGAGCACCCAGGCGAAACGGATATCGTGGGATATCTCCCTTTTTGCGGGTTTTTTAGGTTTTAGGGTTTATGTAATGGCTATGGGATGTCGGCCCATGGGTTTTCCTGTGTTTAGGTCCCTTTTGTAATGTATAAATAAGTAGCTAGGAAATGTAAGAAGAGAGACCTAGAGGCTGATGGCTTAGTGCTAATGTTAGCTATGTGCAAGAAGATGTTTTAAGGCTTGCATAGCTAAGTGCAAGTGTTTTGTAATTGCTTTGTGCTTGGACATAACTCAGGGAAGGAGGATCTGGTGAGGTGCGCGCAGATCTCCTATCCTATGCAGAGTTGGATTTGTGGCTCTGTGCATGTAAGAAGATTGAAAGAGACTAATAAAGAAGAAGAAGAGTTGGTGGACGTATCCCTACACTAGGGTGAACCACGTATATCCTATGTTGATGTGCTTTGTGCTATTTATGTATTTACTTGCTTAGTGTAATGATCTTGATGTATAATAAGTAGATCCATTGATGCTTAGTTCTCTATATATGAATGAATGTTAGATTTTCTCAGATGCTATGTGCTGAATGGTTAGATGTACTTAGATATTGAGTAATACTGCGTTGTTCTGTAATGAATGTTTGACCTGTGATGTGAATAAGGGTTAAATACTAATGAATTTTAACTACTAAGTGCTCTTTTAAGTATTGTGATCACATATGTATGTCCCATCTAGGTTGCAGACACTTGAGTCCCACAACCCCCCCTGCCTCTACCTCAGGTGAGACTTCATCTGCTTCACATGTGTTGTCAAAAGGGCCAGTATTTAGGGTTTTGTGGGTGCGTTGTTGAAGCATTGAACCCTGGGTATGCCTCTGTGCCAACAAATGGTTCCATTTCTGGGACCTAAAGTTGTGATTGTTGGGAACTGAAGAAAAGAGAAAGCTCCGTGCGTAGATTTGTTGTTGTAGTGTGTAGTATTATACTTGACTTGCGAAGCTTTGTGCTAAGAGAAGGAAGCCCGATCTGAATAAAGAGGTAAGATATTAAATCTTTGTGCTCTGGTAAAGGTAAGATAAGTGGAAATTTTTTCTTCGAAAGTATGGATCTATGTATGTTTGATAGATTTGGTCCTAGTCTCAAAACTAGGGCACCATTAGAAGAAAGAAGATTTGATATGAAAATATATGATAGAAATAGTGAAATATATGTTATTCCTATGCATAAAAATAATTTTTGGACTGAAAAATGAATGCAGGACCATAGAAAGAATTTTGGCAGGTTGTAGGTCCATCACTATGATCCCAGTGCACAGTACAGGAAAGGTTGGGGATCGTTTAAGAGAAAGAGAGGATTGACACTGTGTTATAATTGCATAAGACTGAGACATCTTGCTAAAGAATGCCCTGGTACTGGTCCTATTTGTCTTTGTTGTAAAGCCATTGATCATGAGGTTTTGGATTTCCCTAGAATGATTGACAAAGTTGAGAAGATGAAATTGAGACAAGCAAACCATGAAGAAGGTCAAGAAAATAAGGATATGTTAGAGAATCAAACATAATTAGAGACTATGTCATTACAGTGAAAGAAACATTGAATGATCACAGAGACATCAGTTTACCAGACATCTTAAAATAAAATCAGTGCATAGAAACAAGAATAGGAGACTTTGACATAGACTATGTCTTGGATAAGGAAACACAGGTGAAAATTAATTATGCTAGAAAGTACTTGGGAAATTTTTGGAAATCCTGCTATGATTCCTTCATTAGGAGGGATAAGCTTGTTTAAATGAAATATGATAACCCTATGTGGAAGACTTACTCATGTACCTATGATTTTTCATGGAGCATCGATTGAAGAAGACTTTGAGGTCATTAAGTTTGTTGAGAACAAAGCTCCTTTTGCACTTTTGTTAGGAAAGACATGGATTGAGAAAGATCAGATCCAAAGGAAAGAAGAAGAGGAAGCCATAGAATAGAAAAAGAAAGAATTAAGGGACTTCATAGCCGAGAAAATAGAGAAACTAGTACAAGAACAAGAGGACAAGTCGAAGCAACTTAGGACTAGAGACTTAGCTGTCAAAGCTGAAAGAAAACAAGAAGGCTTAAAGAACCTATCCATGAAGAAGAGAAGAGAACCTACCCCAGAATTAGTAAGAGAAGAAATATTGCATGCAAAAATTTTGATAGAATATCAACAGTGTGAAGTTACTATGCTAAGAGAAGATAAGAATACAAATGGAAATATGAATACAGAAAATCAGATCATAGGGAAGAAGGCCAGAAAGCTCAGTAAGAAGAAAGAAAAGTTAGAAAGACTGCAGGAGGTTCTAGTGAAGACCTCGCAGGAAGTAGGCTTGCAGAAATTGAACATCACTGGAATAGAAGAACAATGCAGAATGGCACTTCCCCATGACGAAGCTATATGACCATTGGAGGCATCCCAACCATTAGAATGATGCTTCATAATGGTTAGAAACATAGTTATTGCAGACAATATCGCCATGAGACCATTGAGACCACACCATAACAGATGGAATCATATCAATTAAGGCATTTTGACCCGTTGGAGGAATTTGTTCCGTCGTTTCCTATTTAATCCATCAAATGCCTCACCGACACCACTTTTTGCAAACTATGATTACTCGAGTGAAAAGAGAATTGATTTCTACCGCGCTGTGATTTTGAGACCTCACCACCCATTGCTTAACCTGAGTATTCATTCGCCTACCAGATCTATTTGATCACGAGCGTGCATGTCGGGCGACCTTAGCGCAGTAGAGAAGTCTGTGGAGGAGATCCTAATAGACCTTGTGGCTGAGAAATTTATGTCTGCAGGAGTACAAGCCTCATTGACGTGGGGATTGCAAGCATCCCCTTCGACTAGACATCGATCTGGGCCATCCCAAACTGCGATAGAGAAGAGAAGAAATCACTGCGATGACATGGCAAACATGAAGATGATCCTTTCGGTCTTGCCTAACTACATCCCGCCTCTAGCTAGCGCGGTTAGTCACGACAATGTCCCGCATGAATTAGAGTACACACTCATCACTGCGTACCTCCCGAAGGGGATATGCGTAATAGGATCACAACTAGAATAGGTGGTTGCAGCAGTGGAACAACGCTTGGAAGGGCCTGTCACTAAGCAAGTCATTCAAGAGTTCACTGAGAAGGAGGCTCCGGAGAAGCAGCAAGTCGAGGCAGCTCGATCTAAGCTTGAGGACTTAGAAGCAGTGTTTCCCAGATCAGAGTGACTCGGGACGATTCACAAGTGAGTGTTGGGGGCCTATTAGCCCTCAATTAATTTTTGTGGAAACATTGGTCGTGTTTGACCATTTTTGAGACTTTGATAGGCTGGTCGAAGACGGAGCACCCAAGCGAAGTGAAGATCATGGGATCTGGCACATTTTGCAAGATTTTTGGATTTTAGGGTTTATGTAACGGGTATGGGATGTCGAACCATGGGTTTTCCCATGTTTAGGACCCTTTTGTAATGTGTAAATAAGTATCTAGGTGATGTAAGAAGAGAGACCTAGAGGTTGATGGTTTAGTGCTAATGTTAGTTATGTGCAAGAAGATGTGTTAAGGCTTGCAGATCTAAGTGGAAGTGTTTTGTAAGTGCTTTGTGCACAGACTGTGTAAAGGCTCTATGCTTGGACCTAAATTAGGGAAGGAGGATTTGGCGAGGTGTGCACAGATCTCATGTCCTATGCAGAATTGTCTTTGTGGCTCTGTGCATGTAAGAATATTGAAGGAGACTAATAAAGAATAAGAAGAGTTGGTGGACATAGCCCCACACTGGGGTGAACCACATATATCCTATGTCGATGTTCTTTGTGCTATGTTTTTTATGTTGTTTATCTATTTAATTTCTTAGTGTAATGATATTGATGTATAATAAGTAGATCCATTGATGCTTAGTGCTCTATATATGAATGAATGTTAGATCTACTCGGATGATATGTGTTGAATGGTTATATGTACTTAGATCTTGAGTAATACTGCATTGTTATATAATTAGGGTTTGACCTGCGATGTGAATAAGGGTTAAAGAATAATGAATGTTAACTACTAAGTGCTCTGTTAAGTATTGTGATCACAGATCTGTGTCCCAGCTAGATTGTAGACACCTGATACCTACAATGCCCCCCTGGCTCTACCTTGGGTGAGACTTCATCTGGTTCGCAAGTGTTGTCGAAAGGGATGGTAGTTAGGGTTTTGTTGGTGTGTTGTTGAAGCGTTGAACCCTAGGTCTTCCCCTGTTCCAACAACTATTCAACCGGAGTGCAAGGTTTTTGAGGAACATTAAGGAGAAGATCTCCAAATTTCTAACGAAAGACATAAACAGTTTGGGTATGGATCTTTCTTGGTCTCATTTTTCTTGGAGCGGGTTCCATAGATGAAACCACATGTTGCATTGATAGCATGCCCTACGAATGAGCCCCACACGGAGT
This sequence comes from Picea engelmannii, assembly GCA_009831015.1. Lineage (NCBI taxonomy): Eukaryota > Viridiplantae > Streptophyta > Pinopsida > Pinales > Pinaceae > Picea > Picea engelmannii. The sequence goes on along the minus strand of ML776903.1, from coordinate 270,486 downwards.
GATGGACTAGTCTTTCCCCTAGGTTGGGGAATGATCCCTCGGCCTTTAGATTTACTGTTGACTTATTTGCATGGTGGAGGAGGCAGTTGGTGGTGATCGAGGATTTCCCATATGCTGGGGTGGAGTTTAGGGGAAACACATATTTAGTGATTCTTGAGGGTATATAGTGGGATGTTTCAGGTATGAAAGATCTTAACCTTGTAAAAATAATTTTCTTTTTTTTTATATGTTTTTGGTTGTACGACGAGGGATCTAAATCTTTTTTTTCATCATGCAGACAATGGTGCATCACATCTGACAAAGATTCCAACACTAGGACGTCGTGGAGATGATCAGGTGACGATGGAGTATGATGTCGTAGCAGGAGGACTCTGAGATGTGGAGATGAACCTCTGTGGTTTGACCATGTGTGTTCCTCCCCTGAGGATGCTAGATGTACATCTACACCTTCAAATACATACAATTGGGGTCCCTAAAGGTCTCAACCATTTGCTACGGTGAGTAGCGAAAGTGGTAGTGTGTTATGCGGAGAACAATATGGTGCAGGGGGACGAGTAGAGTCTTCAGTCATTTTAGTATTTATGATGATTCTTTGGGTATAAAAATCCCATTTTTTCCCTTGTTATGTACTTTTGGACGATGTATTTTGACAAAAAAAAAATCTATCAAGCTTATATATAAACGAGTTTTGCGGTGGTTACTTATGTTGTATTTTTGTTTTATGTGATGTTTTTATTCATATGCTTCATGTTCCAAATGTTTATCTATGCAAAATATACCAATATAACATATAATTTGCTAACAAATCTGTAATCATATTGATTTCTCTCGATATATGTCTGTATTCTAGAAATTCAAAAGCTCTTTCGAGAAGACAAACCCTTAGATGGAGACGTAGTAAAATTGGGTTAAGAATGACGTATTCGTGGTTTAGTTGACAAACCACGAGTTGAGAATCAAAGTTGATAATCAATTGAGACATACCTAGAGAAGAGGCTTCGATTAAAAGTCCAATGATGGCATGATACTCTGCAACGTTATTGGTCGCAGATCCGAGGAAAATTCCTCCCGAAGTCACCAACTCGTCAGAGTGGTAAATGACCCAAGTTGCAGAAGCGATGTTCTAGGTATGTCGACTAGCACCACATGCAAACCCGAAATATATGGGAAATGATGATGTCATATGTGCATTCAATCACAAAGAAAAGTATAGGTAGTTGAGGAAAAACTCATGCATGCAAAATAAAAGACACACCATTTCAAAATTATATAGTACAATAATGTACAAAGCACACATGCGAGATATTCTATGCATAGTAATGTTTTAGGGAAATACCATTTCAAGGCTCACCGAGAGATATTCCATCATAGTCTACTAACTTGTAGGCGCCTCTGTGTAACACATATTTTATGATGTGTGGCCCGTGCCACATGGGTTATAACTTTCTTTCCCCTAGTTTGTCATGATCTTGATCATAGACTAGGACTAGATCTCCTTCTGTGAAAGCATGAGGTTAGATGAACTTATCATATTGATTTTTTATGTGTTTTTGATATGTCTTGTTGATGAGAGTAGAATCACGATGGGTTTCATCCATCTTTGTTCGATATAAAAATCATTCCTCTTTAGCAGAAGTATGGGTTAGGAGTTCTACGGTGAGTTTCAACAAAGGAATCTCGCATTCGATCGGTAGCACCATTTCTATCCCGTATACCAACTGGAAGGGTGTAATCCAGTTTTGGTTTTAACTAAAGTTCGATAGACCAAGAGTGCGGAGAAGAGTTGCAAATGCCAAGAGGTTTTGTTCACTTCCACCACACGTTGAAGCATGGTTTTCAGGACTTTGTTTATGGCTTCAACTTGTCCATTTTCCTAAGGGTAGTAGGGGGATGAGTTGCCATGGTGGAAACCTAACTTGGTGCATAATTCACCCATCATCTGGTTCTAGAAATGGGATCCATGATCAGTTACAATAGCTTGTGAGACACTAAATGGAGTAATGATGTGATTGAACACAAAAAGTGTTGCAGTTCGACCATCGTTAAGGAATGTAGGCATAACCTCAACCCATTTAGTGAAATAATCGATGGCAATGATAATATAACTATTCCATCCACTGAGGTAGGCTTACATTGCATAAAATCGATGCCCCATTTTGCAAATGGGGCTGACGACGACAATGGGATGAAGTGGAGCTGGGTGGGTACATGCTTTCTTTTGAAATATTTGATAGGATGGGCATTTTTTAACAGCCTCAATGCAATATTTGAATATGGAAGGCCAAAAATAACCAGGACATAAAAACATTTGGGTTGTAGCCATCCCAGAAAGATGACCACCACAAGATCCAAGGTGACAGTCATTTAAAACTTGTTCAACCTCTTCATGGGTTAAGAAACATCGTAAGACAGTATCAATGCCATGGCAGTACAAGGTGTCTCCAATGATAATGTAGCGCTTTGAATGGTGTCTAATGTGACATCGTTCATCATGTGAAATGATAGGCCGAAAGTGTTGGGTTAGGAGATAGAGAATAATATCGTCATACCATGGATCAAACGTACTAATGAGGAACAAGGATTCATTGAGAAAGGAATCACTAGGATAAATATCCTCATCAACATGGGGAAGATCACAAATTAATTCCACAAAAACCAACGATTTCTTAGCTTTGGATTTGGCAAACTCGATATCGAATTCTTAGAGAATGATGATCCATTTCGTCCCCCAAGTATTTGACGAGTTAAGATGTGGTACATGGGGTTCGAGTTTGGAATGACCATGGTAGTGCATAACATAATATAGTGGCGAAATATTTGTATGAAAATAACTATTTCCAAAGCCAACTTTTCAACATGTGAATATCGGAGTTCGGAACTTGATAGACTTTTACTCAAATATTAGATCACATGTTCGATGTTGTCATCATCCTCTTGTACTAACACCATAGAAATAGTGGAAGTAGAGGTAGCCAAATAAAGGATATATTATTTCACATAATTTGGTGGGTGCAAAATAGATGTGTTCGTTAAAGAATTATTAAGAGCATCAAATGATCATTGAACGTTTGCATCCCATATGAAAGGGGCATCTTTCTGCAACAATCTCATGAATCCTTTAGTGATTTTGGCGTAGTTGCGAATAAAACGATGAAGAAAGTTTTTCTACCCTTGAAAACTTTGCAATTGGGTAAGGTTGTTGGGAGGGGGTAAAGTGAGAATGGATTTTAATTTTAAGGGATCCACCCTAATCCCATCTTTGGAGACTACAAATACGAGGAGTCTCCCTGATTAAACAACGAAAATGCATTTATGGGGATTCAAATGTATGTTGTAAAACCTGCATTGAAGAAATATGGCTCGTAGGTGACCAATATGGTCTCTTCGATGAGTCGAGTGAGATGGTAAGTCATTGAGATAAGGTTAAACTATATGTTTGATGTCATGGAATGCATATGGCATAGCCCACTGAAAATTGGTTCTAGCGTTTTTAAGGAGAAAAGGTAATTTCCAATAAGATAAATTCCCCCATGGGAAAATGCAGGTTGTTTTGTGTTGATTAGCTAGTAAAATGTAGATCTCGTTATATCCAGAAAATCCATGCATAAAAGACAAAATGACGCTTCTGGTGTAATTATCGATAATTTGGTCGATAAAGGGTGTAAGGTAATTATCCTTGGGACAATCCTTATTAAGATCTCGATAATTGACACAAACATGAAGTTTCCCTTATTTATTGGTGACCATAATGATGTTGGAAACCCATTTGGTCAAAAGGGTAGGATAAATAAAACCATATTTTAATAAATTTTCGACTTCTGCCTTGATTGTCGCGATTTTTTTAGGATGAACCGGGTGAAGTTTTTGTCTCACAGGTTTAACTCATGGTAAGTTTTGATTTCATGCACAACGATCGATGGATCGATCCCTGACATTTCTTCGTAGCTCCAGGTGAATATGTCATGAAATTATTTAAACAAGGTGGTATAAGTTTCAACTTCTTTAGTTGAACAATTGGCAGCTAGTTATATATTTTCCACAATAACTTCTTTAATGGATATGTCGACAGTAATTGTCTGAGATATATTTCCAAAATTCCCCTCGGAGATGGTATCCTGGGTGAGTATTAGAGATTTGGGGGAGTTGAAAATATCTCTAAGAAATATAGAGGAAATATCTTTCTCTATTTCGTCCAAAATGGGAAGAAATGATGAAGGATGGTGGTTTTCATCCCATGGTGCCTCCTTGATACCAAGCATTTCCTTAATAGATTCATTTGATGGAAAAATATATAGGATGTAATTGAAAGTATAGGATAGGGAATCCAAGTAGGAGGGTAATGAATATGTAGTAGATGCAAACAAATGTTGGTGGTCCATTGAAGGAGAGGCAGACTGAATGGCGTCGTATTTGACCTCTACAGGACTAAGTGGCATAGTGTCACCTAGTGTATCAAATTCTAAGGGACTAGGCACGATCCATGGATCAAATGATTCAAAGGATTGATGTGCCATAGTCAAAATCATATTGAGCGTTGTGACGTGTTGTGTAGTGGGAGGAAGAGGTGTAGGAAAGGTACCCACGAGAGAAGAGTCTTTCAAGAGACCTATCCCAATACTTTCATAAGTAATTTTTGAGTCTCCCAGAAAGGGAATATTTTTGTTCATCTGCATGCAAGCGTTAGGGGTGCAATAATCTAACTGATAGATAGTCACAATTTTACCTTGATGAGGGAATTGGACGCATCAAAAAACCGATGAGGCGATGACAGTCACAGAATAGAACCAACTTCTCCCTAACAACAAGTTATAATAAGGGGAGCATCAACTACTTCAACATCTACATAAACAATTTTTCCTCCCAATTAAATGGTTAAGGATTGTAATAATCCATGAGGACAGAAACCTATTCCATCAAATGCATGTAACACGGTGGGAGATTGATTAAGCCTAGGTGATTTAAGGCCTTTCTAGCAAGCCAAGGACATGACAGATGTGGATGACCCCTCATCCAATATCGTGCAATGAATATGTTGATTATGGAAAATGACATGGATTTGGAAAGCAAGTTGGTGAGAGAGTCATGATTTAAAATTATCTAGGTTGAACGTGATATTATTGGATGACTCGGGATCTATAGCTCCGACGACTACCAAGAGAGTACTATGTTGGCTAGGGTAGTGTTGTAGAACTTCGAGAGATGACATATCACAAGGTGCTCGGGCCAAATATTCAACAATGTTGTAGTTTTGAGCAGCATGTGAATTAGGATTAAAGGTAGACTTTCGAATTGTACTCTTAGGTGGATGTAGAATAGAGTTTAATCTTGGTTTCTCAATTTTGAGCGGTCCAGATGGAGGAGTAACTGTAGTGGATGGTGGATCTAGTGTAGTGTCAATAGTTACTTTTTCCTTATCAGGTTTACTTGGAGGTGTGTCATATGTCATAGTACGAGTGGTCAAATCTATCCCATTAAACATGTAAATGTGTGCACTCGAAGAAGCTTCCTCCTTAGGAGGATGATTTGGGTTACCTCCTATTGGAGGTGCAGGATTTTGTGTAACCAGTGACTATTGTTGTGGAAAAGGATGTATCAATACAACGGGTTGAGAATTTCCTTTAAAGAGTTTAGAAACTTTGTCCCGATGAGGAAAATCTAGTGTGTAGTGATCTTCACCACAAATGAGACATGGAAATTTCAGTTTGGGCTGCAGTTGCTTCTCAGTAGCAGGTGGTTGTGTTTTTGTTTTTGCATTTTCGGTTTGATTATTTTTTTTGTTAGGTTTATTCTTAGTTTTCTTCTCCCCCCCTGACTGTTGCAGAGAAGAAAATTGAATTCCATTCACCTCAGATACTTGATTCGGGATGGAGTTTGATGAGAGCGGAGTCAACTTGGTAGTTAGGGCAACGAATGAACGATTGATCATGCCGATCGATTGTGAATTGGACTGGGTTTTGACATAACCGATAAATCCATTTGCATGAGCAATGGAGGATGGTTTTGATGGGTCGGTTGATGCATATGGAGCAATGGATTCCACTTCTGTAATGACACCACCCATGGCTATGTCACAACCAATAGGAGGTAACAGATATTTGGTGAACCATTCAACCAATAATTGGTTGGGAATGGTTGATTTGATCAACTGTCGTCATCGTCTTAATTCATGAATATGATCACAAATATGTACGGAGTTGGTGTGACAAAGGGAGGTCAAAAGTTCCATGTCGGTTTCATAGTAGATATGTAATTGGAAATGAGTGAGAAAATCCATGGCAAGTGAATTAAAATATTGAAAAATTATGCGTTGTAACTCAATGTACCATTTAGTCGTTGAACCCGTAAGAGTACGTTGGAAAAGACATAAACAGATAGAATCATCCATTAGTGAATTTGATGAACACCATAGATGAAAGGTATTAAAGTGGTTATTAGGGTCTTCACCAGGTTTACTGTCAAATTTCGGAATATCATAAGGTAATTTGGCAGGAATGACTGGCCAAAAAGGCAAGTGTAATATGGGATCGTTGGTTAATCTCGATAGATCCGGTAGATCTAAAGTGGTTAAGAACGATAATTGTCGATTGACTTGAGGATGATACTGGTGTTGCATAGGAACACTAGTAGGACCGTAAATGGATTGTGGTAGATAATTGTAGCCATCAAGTCCCCCCATATGTTGTTGATGTTGACCATCAAAAGTAGGATTCATTTGTTGAGGAATTTGCATAAAAGGAGAGGGGAAACCCATTTGACCCTGGGGAGGATAACCAATGTAACCCAGAGGAGGATAGTTCGCTTGATTGGTTTGAGGTGGATAACTGGTTTTCCATTTAGGAGGGTAACTAGGTTGACCTTGAGGAGGGCAAGGAATTTTCCCTTGGGGAGGAAAAGATGGTTGGCCTTGAGGACTCCAAGTGGGATTCGGGACTCCTGGGAAGGTTTTCCCATAATGTTCCAAAAGGATTGGGATTTAGGATTCCTCCTTGTAGGTTGGGGTTTGATGGCCCTCCCTGATGTGGTTGATGGAACATACCTCCCTGGGGTGGTCCCCAAGATTGTGGGGGGTTTATGGTGAACGAGGTTTGAAATTGTCCCCCTTCCATTGGTTGGGTAGAAACTATGATTTGAATGGTAAGGGGGGGTTGCCCCCAGTCCAAATTTTTGTGTTGAAGGATAGTTTCCCCATGGTAGGGATTTGTCCACTAAAGGGGGGTTCCCCCCTAGTAGGGATTTGTCACGCAGTTGGGTTTAGTTGTGTGGTAGGGTTTTTCATTCTTTGATGTGAAGGTGTCCCAATAGGGTTTTGTGGAGTATACGAAGTTGTGTCTTGAAGAGGGATGGTAGGTGTAACGTTCCCTCGGCCACCCACAAGCCGAGGGACGCCACTCTAGAGAAATCTCTCATGCTCTAACACCAGTTGGTAACATCCCCAGCCTTATACAAGTGGGGCCATGCTACTCTAGGGAATACTTTCATTCTCTTACTTTGGAACATACGGTAACATACCCAGTAATCAACTGAGCTATGCCACATAAATTTTCTCTTAAAAATGCATGCAACTTAAACATGCACATACAACACTATTGTGAAAGTTTTACATATAAACATAAAAGAACCATTACATTTTGTAATATACGACTTTATACTGAAATAACAGTAACCATAGATATGCAACACAAACAAGTAAATACCCATAGACATACATGCAATTATAATCACATATATGATAAACCGTAACATTAGCACGTAAATAACAATGAAACATATCATTTTATCATACGATTGGTACTTATCTTGGAAATATTGTCACCAACTCTGTACAGACCATCCATGAACCTCCCAGCTTTAGACTACACTATTCATCACTCTCAACAGTGAGTCACCCCTGAGCTGGGACTAAACTCTACCCAGGTAAAGGGTTCCTAACCAAGCTAAGGCTAATGGACAACATGAAAGACTCCATCTCAGGTGTTCACTCAACTAATAGACTACAACCTCTCATTCCCCACATGCTTGTCCCACCCAAGGAAGTGTGTCCCTTCTCTGCTCAACAATCCCTTGGATGCCCCACTTCCCTTCCAGGGATTCAGCAACAGGCCATACCGGAAGTCTCAGAGTGTTGTAGCTGCAGTTTAGCACCTTTGGGAATCAATCCTCAACAATTCTCACGCTCAGAGAATTGATCATGGGCCTGACAACCTGCTTCTTCAATCCCGCTCCAAGCTAACCAGGTACACCAAACGGAAAAGGCTATGGGAACAGGCTCAGAAATGGAGAAATAGATGTCTCAACGATAACGAACTGTGTGAGTGAAAATGGTCATGGAATCATTGACTGTATAACTAAGTGAAGGAAGGAATCAATGTGAAACTCCTTGTGAAAGGGGTGGTTAGAATGATGGTCCCAACTGCGAGTAAGAATCCCTGTGAAAAGTGACCAAATGAGCTAAGTCTCCCCCCACTATATGAATGCATGTCCCCAACTTGACACTTGTCATATCGGAAGTTACTTTGGTCCACTTGTCCCCAAATTTAGAACTTAGGATAAAATAATTATCCATACTTTATGCTTTAGGAAATATTAATATAATATTCCCTTGACTTTTGGCCCTCCCTTTCCCTAACTGGTGAAGCTCAGTCCCCCATCTCTTTTATCGTGGTCGGTCTGCGCGTAGCGATGTATTTTATATTAATCATGAGTCATGTACAAAATAGGCGCATTGGCCTTTAACATCTAGGTGTTCCGGCCTAATACCAAAACATAAGAATCCCAACTTATAATAACTGGCTCACTAGCCTATAACACATATCATATACACGAGGCTCGTTGTCCTCCATACTGCGCGCAGTATCCGGGAATGTGCATACTACATTGTTTTACTGCGCAATTCATGTGTGCACTATGCCATATGGAGTGCATTACAAAATGATGTCAAAATAGCTCACTAGCTTAAGTACACTTATATTACATTTCCAATTGGGTTCAGCCGAGGGATATTACAATCCCCTCCCCTTATTTATGCATTGTCCTCGGTGCATCATACACCCATATACAACAAAGTTTTCAAAAATATTCAAAAAGATGTGGGTATTCTATCCGCATTGCATCCTCATGCTCCCAAGTAGCATCCTTAGGACCGTACCAAGTCCATTGAACCTTTACAAGCCCTATGGCTCGGTTCTGGAGCTTCTTGACTTTCTGATCCAAAACGCGCACCAGGTGCACTTGAAAAGCTCCTTCTTGCTCCACCTGAATCACATTCTAGTCAATAACATGATTAGCATCAGGTATATATTTCTTTAGAAATGATACATGGAAGACATTATGAACAAACATAGATGTAGGCAATGCAATCATATAAGCAACTGGACCAATCCTCTCTAGGATTTCAAATGGACCACAAAATTTGGTTGCCAACTTGGTGTAGCTTCCCAGCTTCAGGGAACTCCTGTTAGCTTTTACTACCAGGAAGACATGATCACCCACTTTTAATTCTATGTGGGTTATGTTCTTATCGGCATAACGCTTTTGTCTGTCTTGGGCAGCTTTTAAATTCTGTTTAATTTTTATCATTTGGTCCTCCTTCTCCTTGAGAAACTCTGGCCCAACTACTGTCCTATTAGCTGGATTATCCCAACTTACTAGAGTATTGCACTTTTTGCCGTAAAGTGCTTAAAATGGGCTCATATTCAATGATGCATGATACCCATTATTGTAAGCGAATTCTATCAGATACATTCTCGGTATATCTTCTATCACTCTGTTCACCCTCTTTGTCTGTCCATCAGACTCAGGATGATAAGATGTACTAAAGTTTAGATTCATTCTGAATCCTTTCCAGAAATTCGAGGTGAATTTTGGGTCTCTGTCGGACACAATTTTTTTAGGAATTCCGTGCAATCGTGCCACTTCTTTCATAAAAATATCAGCAACATTTGTTCCCTTGTGAGTAGTTTTCAGTGGAATAAAATGGGCATATTTCATAATCTTTTCCACCACCACCATGATCAAATCATGCAGCTTGCCTGTTCTAGGAAATCCCGTAATAAAATCCATTTTCACTACTTCCCACTTCCATTCAAGAATGGGTAAAGGTTGCAACAACCTTGTTGGGTGCCTATTCTCAGCTTTAACTTTCTGGCATTCCATACATCTAGCGATGTATTCAGCGATCTCTCTCTTCATAACTGGCCAAAAGTAATGGCTCTTGATTGCTTCCATAGTTTTCTGATATCCAGGGTGCCCTGCATAAGGAGCATTATTCATTTCATGCAAAATCATACGTTTCAAGTCCTGGACATTTGGAACAAAAATTATGTTCTTGCGCAAAAATATTCCATCTATTCCCAAATTATAATTATCCACCTTTTGCGGCATCTTACCCTACTGTAGCATTGCTAACAATTCTTTGTATTGCGGATCTGCATTTGCAGCCTCCAGAAATTTTCTTTTAATATCAGTCTGATACATTCTAATAGTTGTATCATGTAATTCATGCACCCTCTTGTTGAATGCATCAACCACTTTATTCTCCTTTGATATGATTTATATCAAATTAATATTCACTTAGAAATTCTAACCATTTGTTTTTCCTAGCATTTAGATTTGGATGATCAAATAAATATTTCAAACCATTGTGGTCTGTTCTTAGCTCAAACCTCTTTCCCATGAGGTAGTGTCTCCATTTCCTCAAGGCATGCACTATGGATGCCAACTCCAAATCATGAGTGGCATAGTTTCTTTCATGATCCTTCAACTTCATTGATTCACAACATATGAAAAACCCATTTTTTACTGGGGACTCCACCAAGTCCTTCATTACATGCATCGGTGCATACAATGAAGTCTTCATCTGGGTCTGCGATCCTTAATATTGGAGCACTTGTCAATAATTGTTTCAAGTGTTGGAAACTCTCCTTGCAATCCAATGTCCATTGAAACTTCACTCCCTTTCTTTGCAAAGAAGTGATTGGGTGTGCAATCTTTGAGAATCCTTCAATTGATCAAAGAGGTCATCAATCCTTGGCAGAGGATACTTGTTCTTAACAGTCACTTTATTCAACTGTCTGAAGTCAATGCACAATCTTAGTGTTCCATCTTTATTTCTCACAAACAATACTGGGGCACCCCAAGGTGACACTCTTGGGCATATATACCCCTTCTTGAGAAGTTTTGCAAGCTGCATTTGCAACTCCTTCAATTCTGGTGTACTCATTCTGTAAGGAGTCTTTGATACTGGCGCTGCTCCAAGCATTAAATTTATAGAGAAATCAACGTCTCTCCTTGGGGGTAGTCCGGTTACCTACTTGAACACATCTTCAAAATCTTCCAGGACTGCATAATCTTCCAAATTTGGCACCTTGTCTCTCAGTGTCTCTGCCAAATGAGCTGCCATTAATTGACACCCTTTTCTGTAACATGTCTTCAGCTGCAATGCTGAAATTTCTCTAATGATTACTGCCCTGGGAATTCCTTGTACTTTCCTTAGTTTCCCTTCCTCATCCAGGAAAGTAAATGCTTTGTTGTGATAGTCTAAGAGAGTGTGATGTTGGTCCAACCAATCCATCCCAAGTAGACAGTCATAGGAACCTAAAGGAAAGATGTTTAAATCTGCCTTGGTGTTTAGTCCATTCATGTCTATGAGGCATGACTTAACCATCTCATTAACTTTTCTTCTGTCTCCTGTATCCAGTTGCACCAACTAGGATTTCCCATGTTTTCTTCTTGGCAATTGAAAACTTTCCACCATCTTAGGGTCTATATAACTATGACTAGCTCCTGAATCAATTAAAATAGCAATGGTTTGGTTGTTGATCATACCTTCCAATTCAATCATGTGGGACTGATACTCTGCTTGCTTGTTGTCCAGGGATGCATAAATCCTTGGCACATATATGTCCATGTCCTCCACTATTTCAGCTTTTTGTACATTGTGAACAACCCTCCCTTTTTCACCTCTGTGAGGAAAATCTCTGAACCTATGGTCTCCTTTACAACCCCAACATTGCATAGGTGGTTTCTTTGGCCCTTGACTCCCTATGTCAATCGTTATGGGTTATTTAGGCATTTGTTGTCTTTGTGGATTATTTCTGAAGAATGGTGGCTTATCTCCCTTCTTCCTCTGATCCATCTTGAATTTCTTATTGTCTTCCCAAGCCTTTTGGAAAGCTGGCCTTGCTTTCTGCTGATCATATAGTCATTTATCTCGCCTTATGGTCTCTTCTAATGTCTTGGGATCATCATACTATATTTTGTCACTGATGAACGATGGAAATCCACTCAAATACCTTTGAATTTTGACTGTCTCATCCTTGATGAAAGAGACATACTTCAGCAGTTCCAAAAACCTTCTCTCATATTCATCTATGGTCATACTTCCAAGCTTGAGTTCAAAAAACTCTTTCATTTTCTAGTCATAGTATCTCTTAGTCAAGTACTTCTTCTCAAAATACTTCTTGAATTCCCTCCAAGTAACACTTTTCTCTTCAATGTGATGCACTTACACAAGTTGATCCCACCACATGGAGGATTTTCCTTTGAGTTGATAGATAGCAATTCTACCTTTTGCATGAGAAGAATAATTATGCAATTGAAAATATTTTTTCATGCCCAACAACCATGTTTCTGCATCTTCATCCTTCTTGTGTTCACCATCAAATGTAGGAGGTTTGATTTTTTTCATTTCTCCTCGCAACTCATCCACCCTAGATCTCTTATACCCTTTGACAGGGGATAAACTTGAGTTGTTTCATGCTCTCTTATTGGAATGCCTTAGGGAATGATGGTGATGTCTACTAACACTTTTTTCTTTTCTTTTCTCCTCCAAAGTCTTGTGACTCCCATATTTACTTGATCCACTCTCCTTAACCAAATTATTTTCTATTCTGTTCAAGCCCTCCAATAACTTCATATTGAAGTCATCCTGCTTCTCTTTAGCTTTCATAATCCTTTCATTATCAGCTTTATGGCTTTGGACATCCTTCTGCAAATTCTTAATGGTCTCATCCATATTCATGTTTTCATTCCTTTCTTCTCCATGTCCGTTGGAGTTCGTTCCTTCAATGCCCAAATGGACATCCACCATTCTGCTCTCATCTTGCTGACTGTAATTCCCCTGTGCTTCTTCCATTCCTATGGACTTCGCACTGGTCTGATCTGATCTAGTTGTTGTTAATTCTTCAAAACGTGCAGCCATCGAAACGTATCAGGCTAACAATTCAATAATTCATGAAAATATGCACCATTTTGGTTCAATATATACATCATAATTATCTCTCCCGATTCTTGGTGTTATCACCATGACAATTCTAGATAAGACCCATGTCTTGAAAACACAGATGTGCAGTGCCTTCAGAGATATATTTGTGCAAGAAGGTGGTTTTCCGAAACCACTTTTGCCAAGATGTGGTATCACGTGTCTCAACATGTCAAATCCACCACTCGTGGAGCGGGTGATGGCTAGTTAGATCACCCTGCTTCACTCGTTCAATACTTCACAACCATGTGACATCAGTTGAACGCCACCATGTAATGAACTCAAAATATAATCATTTGAAATGGATTATCTGAGCATGGAAACCCAATGCTCTTCTACGTAATCCATCTGCGCTTCATAATTGGAATTCTATAACTACCAATCCTCAAGTATGAAGGTATCTACGTATCCATAACCGAAGTAATCTCCAAAATGTTTGACTTTATTCTTTATGTAAAAGAATTTCGGTATCCACAACATGAGATACATGGGCAAGGCTAAATCGAGTGAGACTGGTTATTCGGGCAACATGCTAGAATTTCCTGTGAATAAGGAGGAAAGGGTCCTTGCGCACATTCTAGCAACTAAGTTCCACATAGAGCCAACTATAGACTCACGGTTGGAATTCAGGTTGAATCCTACTATGAAGGATTTAGTCATCAACAGGCCAGCCGCTAAGAAGAAACGGAGCAAGCGGCAGAGGAAGGAGGAATCAATGGCTGAGGTGGCTAAAAGTGTCGGAGAGAATCAACCGGTCTAGTTAGATTCTTTAAAGGAGGAGATCACTAAGTTGAAGTGAGTATTCAACTAAGATTAAGCATATTTCAGTTAATTTTTGAACAGCTGGTAGCAGAGGTAAGGAGTACCAGAGATGATAGGCTTGTTCTTAAACGACCCTTTTTACAACATGCTAACTGTTGTCATCCCCCTTTTGTAATTTTGTGATTAATACGATTATATAAATACATAAGCGGATTTTAGACTATTTATTACAAAATTCTATCTGGTGGTGTTATGAATCTTGTTTTCTTTTATAGTATGATTTTCTTGTAAGCTTATATCTCACTTTCATCTGTCTGAATCAGAGGAAATCTAAAACTCAGAATTCTTTTTAATTAATGCTTCAATGTGGTTGTGTGTTTCTTTTTATTCTAATATTATGCAATTTAAACTTAGACTCGTCGCCTTCCAAGCGACGTAGCGCGCACTAAAACTCAACCTGTACATTTATATTTATTGTGCATAGCAACATAAAAAGGTAAAACTCTTTTCCGTGCACCTATATCCACTATGTATTTCTTTTCCGTTGCACCGACAACTTGCGCGCACTACTTTTTGTGTTGTGCGCCAATATCCACTATGCACAGTTTTGGTATCGCACACTGATACTCCATATGCATTTTACCCTATGCATTGCACCATTTCAAAGTTCAACATGTTCCATCGTGCACAATTATATGCAAGCACCATTGAACAAACTGTCGCAAGACAACTTATACTCATACTATGCGCGTACCAACAAAACTCCTATGTGTTAAGTAATACTTGCACACCCCATTTGCACATTACTATGTGCATGCTCACCACGCAAGGCTAAATTCACCGCGTGCATCCGCACATAATAATCTTTCGCGCGGTGCCACAATTTACCGCGCACACTTGCACGCCAACGTTTTCTGCATTGTGCCAAAATTTACTGCGCACGCCAACATTTCCATGGATGCTCCGGGACTTGAATTTTGGTCACTTCGAAGTTACTCTTCTGTGAATATTTTCTTCAAATGAACCCCTCTCACCCATCCAGACTCAGTTTTGAACTGAAGCTCTGATGCCAATTTATAACGTTCCCCCCGCCACCCGCAGGTCGGGGGATGCCACTCCAAAGAAATCTCTCATGCTTTGACACCAATTGGTAACATCCCCATCCTTATACAGGCTGGGCCATGCTATTCTAGGGAACACTTTCGTTCTCTTACTTTGGAACATACAATAACATACCCAGTAATCAACTGAGCTATGCCACATAAATTTTCTCTTAAAACGACATGCAACTTAAACATGTACATACAACACTCTTGCGGAAGTTTTACATATAAACATAAACAAACCATTACATTCTGTAATGTATGAATTTATACTGAAATAACAGTAACCACGGATATGTAGCATAAACAAGTAAATACCCATAGACATACTGAAAATTATAACCACATATATGATAAACCGTAACATAAGCACATAAATAACAATGCAGCATATCATTTTATCATACGATTGGTACTTATCTTGGAAATATTGTCACCATCTGCGTACAGACCGTCCACGAACCTCCCAGCCTTAGACTACACTATTCATCACTCTCAATAGTGAGTCACCCCTAAGCTGGGACTGAACTCCACCTGGGTAAAGGGTTCCTAACCATGATAAGGCCCATGGACAACAAGAAAGACTCCATCTTAGGCACTCACTCAACTAACATCCTACAGCCTCTCATTCCCCACATGCCTGCCCCACCCAAGGAAGTGTGCCTCTTCTCTGCTCAAAAGTCCCTCGGCTGCCCCACTTCCCTTCCAGGGCTTCAACAATAGGCCAAACCAGAAGTCTCAGAGCGTTGTAGCTACAGTTTAGCACCTTCAGGAATCAATCCCCAGCAATTCTCACACTCGGCGAATTTCTCACAGGCCTGACAACTCGATTCTTCAATCCCACTCCAAGCTAACCAGGTACACCAACCTGAAAAGGCTATGGGAATAGACTTAGAAATGGAGAAATGGATGTCTCAAGGATAACAGACTGTGTGAGTGAAAATGGTCATGGAATCATTGACTGGATAACTGAGTGAAGGAAGGAATCACTGTGAAACTCCTCGTGAAAGGGATGGTGAGAATGATGGTCCCAACTGTTGGTAAGAATCCCCGTGAAAAGTGACCAAATGAGCTAAGTCCCCCCCCCCACGATATGAATGCGTATCCCCAACTTGACACTTGTCATATCGGAAGTTACTTTGGTCCACTTGTCCCCAACTTTAGAACTTAGGATAAAACAATTATCCATACTTTATGCTTTAGGAAATATTAATATAATATTCCCTTGAATTTTGTCCCTCCCTTTCCCTAACTGGTGAAGTTCAGTCCCCCATCTCTTTTATCGTGGTCAGTCTGCTCGCAGCAATGTATTTTATATTAATCACGAGTCATGTACAAAATAGGTGCATTGGCCTTTAACATCTAGGCATTCCGGCCTAATACCAAAACATAAGCATCCCAACTTATAATAACTGGCTCACCAGCCTATAACACATATCATATACACGAGGGTCGTTGTCCTCCATACTGCGCGCACTTTAGTTAGTGCGTGCGGTATCCGGGAATGCGCATACTACATCGTTTTACTGTGCAGTTCATGCGCACACTATGCCATATGGAGTGCATTACAAAATGATGTCAACACAACTCACCAGCTTAAGTACACTTATATTACATTTACAATTGGGTTCGACTGAGGGATACTATAGTAGGTGTAACCGTCAAGGTACTTTGCAAATGACTAGGTAAAATGACTCTTGTTTCACTTTGAACTTGTCCTGAAGTGGTAGCAATATTGATTGTTGGTTTGACGGGACGATCGATGGGCTAACTTGAGGGTCCTACCTCTACACCGACGGTGGTAGAGGTATGTGGAGGATCAAAGGGTGGTCAACTAAAATTAAATTTTTCATAAAGGTCTCATCCTGATGGGGTTCTCCATATATAATGAATAGGAGTTTGTTGTGGATCTACTATTTCAGTAGAATGAACAGGGGTAGTGTATTCTTCGTTAAACTTTTGTTGTATCAGTTCCGTATCTAGTTGATTATATGGCCTTGACGATAGGCTAGGGTAATCTTCTACAAGGTTACCTGAGGTGTATAGTCAGACACAAAGTGGATCGAGAGGAATTGTGAAATTTGGGTTTACAAGAAAGGTGGAATCTTCTGGAACCGTAACTAAAGATCTCTTAGTATTTTCTAGGAAAGGAGTAGCAACACTCCCAGTGTCTGAATGGTTTTCGACCTCTTCACGGTAAGTGTCTTCAGGTGAGTTAGGAGGTAGGGTTTCATATCCTTCTGGAGGAAACCCTTGCATCCTACGTGATCTACGAAGACCTTTATTGGCCACAGTACCAATGTAAAAACCCTAGTTGAAAATATGCTTAGGGATTATTAAGCAAAATTAATTAGGTGATTAATTGTCCTAACATGGTTTTAACTAAACAAAGATTGGCATAATAATATTAATTAAATATTAATTAATTAATTAATTGTTATAATTTTGATTAATTAATTAATTAAATTAATTACCTATCGCATTGAATGACCAGGGTAATAAATTTAAGAGGGTTAATAAATTTAATTGTTTAATTAAATGATTTACGTATACGGGGGGATAAGAAACATTAAAAATAAGGATAAGAAACATTAAATAATAGGGTAAGACATTAACTATGTGGATAAGATAATGAATGTATGGATAAGGAAATTTATGATGAGGAAAGGGTCAGTGAAGGAGGGATATGACGGGAGGAGTCTTACGGAAGAAGGCATTATTTTGGGGGAGGAGGAAGCATTTTTGGAGGGGGAGAAAGTTCTAGTTTCAGGGTTCTTTTGGATTTTCTGGTTCTAAGTTTGAGTTCTACAGTCGGGGGAGGATCATTACAGGGGGGCACCAGTTTGCTGGGGGTTTTGGGCACGGGGGCCAGGATATCCATATGGTATCCTGGAGCTAGGAAGCCGGAAAGGATGCTCCTAGCTGGCAGGGAGGAAACACGATTTGGGTAGAGTTGATCAGCGCATCAGGCAACAGCAAGGCAACAATAAGGAAGCAGGGAAGGGACAATCATATCGACAGAAATTAGCATCAGAAGTAGGTAATTTGTTATGAAAGTGCTAAGTTTTTTTTTTTTTTTATGCTGTAGTTAAATGTTAATCTCTGTTGAATATTGCGTATATGCTGGTGATTAAATTATTTGTGTGATTGAAATGAATTATATCAAAATTAGTATTTACAGGCACTACATATGGTATCAGAGCCCTGGTTCAAAATCTGGAACCAAGGGCCTACCTACCTACTTACCCGCCTACCCAATTTAGAAATGGAATTGTACCCACCTAGAAATTAGATAAAATTAGATAAATCTAGGCCTGAGGGCCAAGTTCCAACTCCAACTCCAACTCCAAATCCACCTAAACTGCAAGCCAAACACACACACACACACACATATATATATATATGAACAGTATGCACATTGAAAAATGAAAAGGTATAATATTATACATATTGAAAGAAAATAAAATTATATATATATATATATATATATAACAAGAAAAACATTCGGGTATGATTTTAAATCTTTAAGTCCACACAAGTTTCGAGTCACAACACACAACGCCTAGCGCTCCAAATAAATAATAGTTTCAAATTCCTATACCTACACTTCTCACTTTCTATTTCCTAATCCTTTCTATCTCCTGTAGTCAATATAGTAGCTGGTCAAATCCCCTACCTTAATATGGATGGTGTGTAAAAAAAAAATCTAACTAATTTTGGGAAAAATAATGTGGTGAAATGTTTATAATAGTAGCAGAGAAAGGAAAGCCATCTTAGCAGAGAATCTGAAGTAGTATAATGATTCACAATGAAATCAAGTTGCAGATAGATAGAGCGAAATATGGGGTGGGACCATAAATTGCAGAGGAGGTGGGGTACGGATATATTATATTGAGAAAGGATCAAGGGGCTGAACCTCCAATTGAATCCATCTCGGGTAACATAGAGAAACTTCTTGAATAGGCAATTATTCTTTTAAAAAAATAGAATTGAAGTGCCCCGATGAGCAAAGTGGTAGGGGATTTTTTGATAGAATTTGTACCAAGCGTAGTATCAGAAGCAAGCAATGACCGACTTACAATGATCGTGACTATAGGCTATGACCTTCTAGCGATGACCTAATGGCACTGACTAGTTGCAATGGCTAGTCCTCCTGGCTCTTACTAATGTATGTGTGTTGTTATTGTCCGTTCGTTGGCCCCCGCCCACAGTTAGAGGTCGAAAAAGATCTTGATCGAATCCTTTTAGTTGAGCATTCATGCGTAATCCTCCCCCCCCAAAAAAAGGAATGCAAGCTAGATTTAGGTAGATAGATGTGGATAAGTAAGCCACGTGTGAATGAAAAAAAAGAAAGAATGAAGTGCACGCAAATCCAAGAGGAAATGCTTGTTGGTGCAGTATCCTCGGGGAATGGAACCTGAACGTCTTCCAATTCCCTTTGCCAGGGATGGAGGGTTGATCTACCGAACCTGAATGAGTTGCGACTTACTGATAAATGGGAAATAAGACTCGAGTATAGCACTAAGCTCCCAATGACCTTACACATGAAACAACAAAATTCCTCCAAAATAAATTGTATTAAGCATAGAACTGTAAAGCATTTCTTTTGGTCGCCAACATAGTATTCTATTGACCATAATGGTCGCACAATTTTTTTTTTTATTAAGCATTTAGAAGTTCCACATATTGAGAAACCATACTTCCAAAGACTTTTTTTTTAATGCACAAAACAATCTTCAAAATAACAGACAACGAACTGACCAGCCTGACCAAAATTTAAATGCATCATTAAAGACTTAAAAGGTTCTGCCATATTGAAATTCTTCTACATAAAATATTAATGAGTCAAGGTCATTTTAGGGTTCTAACTTAGAAAATGATATGCAAAATAGGAAGATTTACAGCTTGTAGATATGAAACAATTTTAGAAAAGAAGGCAACCAAACATCTAGAAACAAGATCAATGGTTGGCATGGCATAAACCTGGAAGATAAAGAACAAAACTACAAATTTACACTGAAAACTTGAAGATGGAATGTTTACTACTGAAAATTCTAAGGCCATCACGCTCATATTATACTAGTAAAAAAAAAAATTGATAACAGCCAAAATGCAGAGTACAAAGGTTCAACCATCCAAACTTCCAAAAAAAAAAAAAAAAACATGCCCAAAACACATTTATGTTACTAAATAAAACAAAATAAAAATAGGATATATATTATAATTCTTGAAAAGCAAAAAAAAACAGAACTAGGAACATGCTAATTAGGGCACATGCATGTGCTTCATACACAGAATCTATATCAAGCTATGGGCCACGTAACTGCGCCCTCTAACTGTTGTGTATGCCGCAGTGAAGGTATGTTGTTGCTGGAAGGAGCTTTTGGAGCAACAGGTAGATATTCTAACACTTTGGAGGTAAAGATGTCAATGTGGAGTGAATTGCTAGCGAGAAGGGTGGGGGTGCATAGAGAAGCAACAATTAGCGATTGTTCCTTTGTGCTTATTGGGTTGCTTTGGGTTGCTTTCCCTCCAGTTAGCAGTGGCAGCGAACTGAGCTCTATTCTGTACAGAAACTGAATGTTGTACTTCCAACACCATAGGGAAACATTGCAGAGGTATTCTATATGCTGGGACCATTTCATCGAACGAGTACCGGATGAGAATCCTAGGAACTCTATCTACCACCCTTAGGAAGGTGCAAACAAAACCTATAAAGCCTCATAATAATATATTACTGAACTCCTAGGCCTTGAGGGTGACTCTAAATATTTGAGGGGAAGACATATAAGGTGTAACCTTTTGAAATCTTGGCATAAAAGTCAGCCATATATACTCAGCCACCTGCAACTAAAAAAAAAAAAAACAAGATGATTATTTACATTCTTAGAACCAAATAAATGATCCAACATAAACACAATTGACAGCGCTAAATATTTTGGAGGGGACTCAATATCCTGAGACGAGTGGCTTCACAGATAGAGCGATGTCGACTGAGCAGAGAATTGAACCACTGACCTAGACCAGAGACCAATCGCCAAAGCCAAGGCCACGAAACCGTGCCCGGCCTAACAAAATATGCAGGGCCTATTACCCTCAAACCCCTTTACAAACAAAAAAACTCACAAGCCTGCGGCCATTACCGTAACTCCGCCGCAGTTGCAGAGAAGGAGAGGCCTAAGGGCGCGTTCGCAAAATGAGACAGGCAGCAGGACGATTAGGGTTAAGGGATAAAGACCCAGGGAAGAGTGCAATTAGGGTTTAGGTCACGTGGGCCTCATGCGAGGACCCACGATGCCGTATGGAATTTTTTTTATTATTATTTATTTAATTTTAAGTAATATTTATTTTATTTATTTTGTTTTAAATTTTATTTATTATTTTTATTGTTTAAATTATGTTAGATTTAAGTTAAAATAAATTAAATGAATTGGACCTTATTTTAATTTAGGAATTTAAAATTTAAATTAATTAATTTAAATTCGATTAAAAAAAAATGTTATTTATATAAAAAAAAAGATATAATAATATATATATATATATATAAATAGAGTTATAAAAATAATTTGAAATTTTTTGGAGTCCATGGGTTTTGAACCCACGACCACCCACCAAGCCCAAGCCTTAAGAAGAACACTAACACCAATGCACCCTCAAAAGTCTTTACAAATAAATTCTTATACTTAATTAGATTAATGGTAACACTGTAGGGATTAGAGTGGTATTATTATTAGGAAGATACAGTATGAAGATTAAGACTAACTGGCTTATTACCTAACCTATTGATCCGGAGCCAGCTAACCGAGTTGAATCATAATTAGTGAATGCACCAGAAATCAAGGTAAAGGCTTATTTAGCGTTGTTGAATTTTATATCCCGAAGTATAAACTTTGATTGTCCAAGTGTCATGCTCACGGGACCGTACACACAACTCATTGAGCCAAGCGCCAAGTCCCTCCACTCCATTCCACCAGTCAAGGTCAACGCTAAATCTCAATGCAGCATTCGACAACGCCAACACTAGGCGCTAAGGAAAAGGCTCATGAGTCAAGCATCGGAGGATATTTAGTTGTAAGCGAAAAGTTAAAAGGACTTAGACTAAGACAAGCGGGAAGGAGGTGGCATATGCACTAGGATAGTAAGCATAGGAATTGGTGAGTATGGCGCAAGGCTAGCGTAGCTACAGGGCAAGGGAACCAATAGTTTTTTTTTTTGAGGGGCGAAGAAATCAAGCTTAGACGCTTAATCCTAATCCTAACCTAGCCAATCCCCTAAAGAGAGTAATGTCTGTTTACAGACAAGTAAAGAAAACTTACGCCTAACCCTGTTTCTAGTTTGAGTAGCACCAATTTGAAACATCCTTGAACTCACCCTAACAACTTTGGTTGATGCAGGTTAAAGCATACGAGATGGTCAGGACTCGAGGGAATCGAGGCAGGGGAGCGTCGTCGCAAGCACCGCCAACACCACCAGTTCCACCACCACCATCGCCCTAACTAGCTCTCATACTGCGCTCATTGGAGGCCATTAATGAGACTTTAAAAGGGAGACAACTAGCAGGGACCGAAGTGGAACCCCCACCGTCTGGAATGGGTAATCCAGAAGCGTCAAGGGATTCAGGGGGAGGACCTCCACCCGAAGACATCACACAAGAATTGCAGAAGATCAAACTTCTGGAGTTTGTCGAGGGTCGCCCCAGTGAACATGCAGAAGCATGGTTGGAAGGCATGACAAGGTGTTTTTCCTTAAGGGACTATGCGTCCAACTCAAAGGCAAAGATCACAATTTTTCAGTTAAGAGACAATGCCTTGAACTAGTGGGGCAACCTGGAAAGACAAATGCACCTTACCCCAGACACAGTATCTTGGGAACTTTTCGAGGAGAGGTTCTGAAGGAAATATCTGCCAGCATATTATGAGGAACAACAGGTAGGGGCATTTCATGCCTTAGTACAGGGAAACAAAACTGTAGAAGAATATGAGATTAGATTTATGGAATTGGTCAAATATGTTTCGTATATGGATAATGAGCAATGACAGGTAGAACGCTTCGTCTATGGGCTAAACCCTAAGATCAGAGCTATGGTGTGGATGTGGAAATTGTCTTCGGTATCAGAAGCTGTGGAAAATGCGCGTTATGCGGAAGAACACATGAACTTAACCGGGGGTACAAGACCAAAATTTCAGCATCGTCCTAGATTCATAGGGAAGGCTCCGAGGACATTTCCCAGGGGAGGGGGCTCAAGGCCACTGCCATATGGTAACAGAGTTGTGCCAAGGATAGTAGCTGCAGGGATTTCAATGGCAGCGAGTGCAGCATCTCATTCATCGCCAACAACGCAGACAGGTCCACGACCATCTCGGGGAACAACTGGTAGGGGCAGGGGTTCCAGGGGAAGGAACTCATTTCAAAGACAGTCACATAACATTGCACAGGTTCAATCTCGTGTTACCTGTTGGGGGTGTGGAGGACCCCATTATCAGCGTGACTGCCCAGAGTTACAGTCAGGGTTCATGCATAGAGAAGGAAAGGCATCGATGGGGAGAGCAAGTAGCAACCACCAGATTTACGCAATGGTTAATAATCGCCAGGTCGRACATCAATCCACAGTGGTGGAGTCATCAGGTAAGCTAAATCATATCAATGTTAAGATTTTATTTGATTCTGGTGAGACAGATAGTTTCATTTCACCATCTGCATTAGAAAAGAGTGGGTTGGCAGCCTACGAGCACGATGACTTTAAACAAGTCGAGATGGCTTCGAGGGAAAAACAAGTGGTAGGACCTAGTGTTGATAATTGTATAGTAGACCTGGGAGTGTGTACTACCAGGTTGAAGGTATACATCACTGCTCTTGGGGCATATGACCTAATCATTGGAATGGATTGGTTAGCATCTCACCGAGCTTTGGTAGATTGTTTCGCAAAGAGGGTGCTTTGTGTCAACGATGAGGGAAGACCAGTAGAGATCTAGGGTGTACAGAGAAAAGTGTCATTACACTTTATATAAACTATGAGGGTTAAGCGATGCTTGAGACAAGGGTGTCGATTATATGTAGTGGAAGCAGTGAATGAAAGGAAGGGACCCTTATTGGATCAGTACCCAGTATTGTCAGAATTTAAGGATGTTTTTCCGAACGAGTTACCAGGGTTACCTCCTGAGAGGGAGCTTGATTTTACTATTGAGATAAAACCTGGTGCAGAACCAATATCCAAGACTCTGTATCGGATGACAGCGTCAGAACTTTGTGAATTGCAAATGAAGTTGAAGGAGTTGTTAGACTTAGGGCTAATAAGGCCCAGTGTCTCACCTTGGGGCGCACCAGTAATTTTTGTAAAGAAGAAGGATGGATCCCTACGATTGTGTATAGACTACAGGGACTTGAACCGTGCTACAGTGAAAAATAGGTACCCGATGCCACGAATAGATGACCTCTTTGATCAGATGAAAGGAGCAGTGGTATTCTCAAAGATAGATTTGTGATCAGGATATCATCAGTTAAGGATTAAGGAAGGCGATATCCCAAAAACTGCCTTTCAAACTCGGTTTGGACATTACGAGTTCGTCATAGTACCTTTCGGATTGACCAATGCACCAACAGTATTCATGAGCCTCATGAACGACATATTTCAAAAGTACTTAGATCGATTTGTACAAGTCTTTCTAGATGACATCCTCATCTATTCCAAGTACGAAAGAGAACATGAGGAACACTTGCGAGTAGTGTTGTCCTGCCTTAGAGAGAACAAATTGTATGGGAAGCTGTCGAAGTGTTCCTTCTTCCAGAAAGAGATTCACTATTTAGGTCATATCATTTCCGGCGAAGGAATCTCTATGGACCCAGAAAAGGTAAAGGCCATTATGGAGTGGCCAGTGCCGAAAAATGCCCATGAGGTGAGAAGCTTCATGGGGCTAGCAGGTTATTACCGGAGATTTGTGGAAGGATTCTCAAAAATAGCGAAACCCATCACCACTTTGCAATGCAAGGGGGTCAGGTATGAATGGACAGAAGAATGTGATAGTGCATTCATTGAGCTTAAGAGGTTACTAACTAGTGCGCCAATTCTATGAGTGCCGGATATGGAAAAGGACTTCACATTCTGCACGGATGCCTCGAAGCAAGGGTTGGGGGGCGTGCTAATGCAGGATGGAGGAGTGATAGATTATGTGTCAAGGAAGTTGAAGAAACATGAAGAGCTATACGCGACTCATGATTTAGAGTTGGCAGCTATAATGCTAGCTTTGAAACTTTGGAGGCACTATCTTGTGGGGTGAAACTTCGAGCTTAAAACAGACCATCAAATTTTAAAACATCTCTTCACTCAAAAAGATATGAATTCCAGGAAAAGGCGATGGAGTGAGTTTGTGAGTGAGTATGATTTTGGTATTTCGTACATCAAGGGAAAGGAAAATGTGGTCGCAGATGCCTTGAGTAGGAGACCACGTATCTTCTCCTTGGTACCCTTAAAATTCAATCTGAGGGAACATGTGTTGACACAACTCCAAGGAGACAATTGGTATTTAAAGGTTACTACAAACCTCCAGAGTAGGAGGTAGTTAGATCCAAAGTATGAAGGATATAGTCTGGAAACAGATGGACTGTTAAGATATCGAGGAAGGATGTACATCCCTAAGAATGGGGATATTCGAAGAATCATACTGAAGGAAGCCCATAGACCACTTTATTGTGTGCATCTGGGTGTGAAGAAGATGTACGCAGATATAAGGAAACTCTTCTTCTGGGTAGGCATGAAGCGCGATGTATTCCATTTCATCGCCAAGTGCCTAGAATGTCACCACGTGAAAGCTGACCACCATCACTCGGCAGGCCTCCTACAACCACATGATGTTCCTATGTCCAAGTGTGAAGTCATCTCTATGGATTTTGTTGTGGGGTTTCTGCTCACATCTCATAGACACAATGCCATTCTTGTGATAGTGGATAAGTTAACCAAGAGTGCTCATTTTATTTCGGTTAGAGACACTTATGATGTCACTGATGTGGCACGTGTGTTTGTAAATGAGGTTATCTGTTTGCACGGGATACCCAAGAAGATCATTTCAGATCGAGACTCTAGATTCACTTCTAGGTTTTGGACAAGTTTACAATCAGGGTTGGGGACTTAGTTGAACTTAAGCATAGCTTATCATCCTGAAACAGATGGGAAAACTGAGAGAGTAAATCAAGTCATGGAAGATATGCTTAGGATGTATGTAATGGATAATCAAACCCAGTGGGAGAAGTACCTACCTTTGGTAGAGTTTTCCTACAATAACAGTTTTCATAGCTCCATCGGAATGCCACTCTACGAAGCTTTGTATGGAAGGCCATGCAGAACACCATTGAGTTGGGATAGACTAGAAGACCGAGTAATAGTTGGGCCAGAATTGATTCAAGAGATGGAGGAATAGGTGATTCAGATTAGGCAGAGACTAAAGGAAGCACAGGATAGGCAAAAAMGTTATGCGGATGCACACAGGACCGACCGAAGTTATGAAGTGGGAGACCAGGTTTTCATTTGTATCAGGCCTAATAAGAGTACCATATGGTTCAGGAAGGGGACAAAGTTGTCACCTCAATTTATAGGATCATTCAGAATCCAAGAGAAAATTGGACCTGTTGCCTATCGTCTCGTACTGCCACCCCACTTGCATAAAACTCACAATGTTTTTCATGTATTTGTTTTACGTCATTATGTTGCTGATGAATCACATAAACTAAATTGGAAGGAATTGTAGGTATCGGACGTGGGAACCCTCATGGTAGAACCATTACGCATATTGGACCGTAGAGTCCGACAGCTCAGGAACCGTCTGGTAGACCAAGTTAAGGTCCAGTGGGACAAGTATAGTCCAGGATCTGCTACTTGGGAAGACGTCGAGACACTACGATGAGACTATCCCTCACTTTTTTGACCACCTCAAGAATATGTTTCTCAAAGGTTGGATGTATGAAACACCACCTTTTGACTTATATAGTCAGGATTACCTGAGGCCTATATACTTTATTTTCTAGTCACAGTGAAACTATTAAGAGATACATTTAAACTTTAAAATGTATGAACTTTTATGAATGTTTAAATGTTATTGATGATGATGTATGTAATGCGATCTATTATGTGAATGTAAATTTTACGAATGTTCAAATGTTATTGATGATGATGTATATGATGCGACATATTGTGA
>ML776903.1:218632-242888 GCA_009831015.1 Picea engelmannii | reverse complement strand
TACAGGGATACCAAATAGAAATGATGATTGTATGCAATTACATGATGATAATGCATAAGAATGTATGAGTTTGTGTTACGGACTAATCTGATGGTTATGGGCTATGAAATAGCCAACGTAATGATGATTAAAGTGGATATCATGAACACTAGCCGTGAAACATTATGGTATGAATATAGTATGTGAAATTATATTGGTTTGGATGCATTGCTATAATATGTGGACCAGTGCAAGATTTCAGGTGATGACATTGCCCAAAACCGAATAAACGATGAAAAAACCCCCAGCAACACGGTGCCACTGTATATTCCATTGTAGGGTGTGGACCCTAGTTATGATTAGGAGGGGTGGAGGCATTTCCCATCGTATATCCTCCGAAACCTGAAGTCATGGGAGGACGGTGTTAGTTCACGCTCCCCAAGACGTGTGATGATGACTGTCAAATGCCTGCTAGGGAAGTTTGGTCGAGATAGCGACACTTCCGCTTACGGGTTCTATTTGGAGTTAGGTAAATATAGTTGATGCTCCAAGATAGTATAGGAGGAAGGATAGGAATGGAGACGGAAGTAAGTTAGGGAGGAAGGATGAGTAGAAATAGTTGAGAAAGTATGGAGATTTGTCTTGCGGTGGAATTTAATTTTTTCCCTTCTAAAAAAAAATTAAAAAAAAGAAATGTGTATATATGAATATTCATAATTACGTAATTAAACCACAGTTGTCTAAATAAAATTGTTGAACCGGATAATAGTAATTAAAGGATTTCTCAAACAATTGATTGGTTTGTTGTCTTTTATAAAAGACTAGTCTTGTTGATTGGATTGGAAGCATACATAAATTACTAAAGGATGATAGTTTTTTATTATTAGTACATGCACGGGACTTGTATGTACTAGCTACACATGCATTTCTTGTACATATACACTAGTATGTATGAATTTTCTTAACTTACTTACTGATAATGTCAGTTAATTGTTATGAATGTGTGAACCATGTTTCTTTTCCTTTGTACCATAAGATACCTTAACTTCAGGACGAAGTTTCCTGAAGGGTGGGTGTATGTAACAAACCTAGTTGAAAATATGCTTAGGGATTATTAAGCAAAATTAATTAGGTGATTAATTGTCCTAACATGGTTTTAACTAAACAAAGATTGGCATAATAATATTAATTAAATATTAATTAATTAATTAATTGTTATAATTTTGATTAATTAATTAATTTAATTAATTACCTATCGCATTGAATGACCAGGGTAATAAATTTAAGAGGGTTAATAAATTTAATTGTTTTATTAAATGATTTGCGTATACGGGGGGATAAGAAACATTAAATAATAGGGTAAGACATTAACTATGTGGATAAGATAATGAATGTATGGATAAGGAAATTTATGAGGAGGAAAGGGTCGGTGAAGGAGGGATATGACAGGAGGAGTCTTATGGAAGAAGGCATTATTTTGGGGGAGGAGGAAGAATTTTTGGAGGGGGAGAGAGTTTTGGTTTCAGGGTTCTTTTGGGATTTCTGGTTCTGAGTTTGAGTTCTGTAGTCGGGGGAGGATCATTACGGGGGGCCACCGGTTTGCTGGGGGTGTTGGGCACGGGGGCCAGGATATCCATATGGTATCCTGGAGCTAGGAAGCCAGACAGGCTGCTCCTAGCTGGCAGGGAGGAAACACGGTTTGGGCAGAGTTGATCAGCGCATTAGGTAGCAGCAAGGCAACAACAAGGAAGCAGGGAAGGGACAATCATATCGGCAGAAATTAGCATCAGAAGCAGGTAATTTGTTATGAAAGTGCTAAGTTTTTTTTTTATGTTGTAGTTAAATGTTAATCTCTACTGAATATTGCGTATATGTTGGTGATTAAATTATTTGTGTGATTGAAATGAATTATATCAAAATTAGTATTTACAAGAACTACAACCAATTTTTAAGGACAACTCAAGTAAACAAACAACACTCGCAAAAAAATCTAGAAAACCAACAAGAAAAACAATGTCTTATCTCAATGAATGTACTAGTTGGTGATGAAATCCAACATCACATGATAAAATTGAGAAGGGGCTAGGATATGAGTGGGTGGACCAGTTACGTTGGCAACCTTCTTAACAGACTTACACCTTATTGCAAGTTCCCTCACGGTTTTACTCGTGGGTTACCCTCCAAGGAGCCCGAGTGAGTTTGACCAACGTCTAATCTAGGTACAACAAAGACATCCCTTCACCATCACCTTGTGTAAGGAACCTAAATATTATGGCCACCAAGGATACCAACTCACAATCAACCTCTGAGTAGGTACAGTCGACATTCGAGTCCGAACATATGGGTAGGATATCAAGTCTAAAATTATTCAAGAGAACTAAGGACAAATGGACCAGTAAACTCCAAAGGACCCTGAATAGATTCATAATTCACAAAGCTCCAAGACCAAATGAAAAAAATTGATCCTCAAGAAAAACCCCCAAAATACGATCGTACTACTACGATTGGATAAGCCTCGGAGGGATAATATTTGTTTCTCTCCCGCACATGACCTCGTGTTTAACCCCTGTGTGAGAGGGGGATCCCAGCTTGCTTATACGAAGGTTGGATTTACTCTCCCTATCACAAGATTGTGCATTTGTCCTGAATGATTTGGAGAGTTATTCTCACAACCTATTCCAAATCTCTAGTCCTAGTCTATTGTTGGTGGAAAGATCCAAAAAGTAAAAGTTTCTAGTTTAATTTTAATTAACATTCATTTTCATCGTTGTTCGTTACACAAGGGTGAATGATAGTGAAACTGATGATGTTTGAGACTCAACTCCCAAAAAGGTAAAAATAATGATATGCAAACTTTATTTTCCATGAACATCTAGCTACGAGAAGGAGAAAAGTTTATTTTCTTTTGTCACTAACAAACACTCAAGAATGCAAAATTTTATACTATTTTTTTCTCAACAAGAATTCAAAGAATTGCCAAATTATAAAGAAAACTCTTTTTAATATCCAAAACCAATGCATACAAGTATATGTTTGTTTGTTTGTGAATGGAAACTAAAATGTGTTCGTTTAATGCTTCGTGCTTTCTCTAATAATGAAAAATGGTTCACTATAGGAATTTTAAAAAAGAAAAGCAAAAGTACACAAACAAAGACACTCTTAGCAGTAAACAAGAGACCAAAAGAAGAACAACTACCAAACTATTCACTCAAAGGAAAAACACTAAGAAACCAAAATTCACACTTTATAGTCTTCTAGAATTGAGTAAGGGATCAAAGATAAGGAAAACAATACTATGGTCAATGACCTTCCTTATGAAAACCTCCAATCAATCAGATAATCGAGAAGAGTAGGAAAAATAAACCAATTTTGAAAGAGAACGGTTGATTTTTTCAATAAGGAAAAACAACACAAACTCAATAAGGACTAAAAGAATGAAAGGTAGCAATTTTGAGTCAAATAGAGGGAAATATCTGACAGAATAGGATCTAAGTCAAAGAAAAATATCCAAGGACTATTCCCAACAAGCAACAAAGTCTGCAATTTTTCAAAGGAAGAAAAATCGACGCTCTGGTAACCAAAGCACCAGAGCGCTACAATGCTCCCTGATAGACTTTGGGGGAGCGTTGATCAAGCAACCAACTCTTTGACTTAAACTATAGAGGGGTGCTAGTCCTGAGAAAAGTATTAGAAAAACTTAGAAACCTCAGTAACTCAGGGAAATTCAGTAAGAGGCCTTGTGAGACAACTTAGCAAAGACAAAAATATGTAAGGACATATTAAATCAACAAATAGGATCTAAGGATAGACAAAAGCCATGGACGAACAAAAGAAAGAACAAAAATTGAAAATTTGATCCCTAGTGGAGTCGCTAATTTCTGTTACGAAAATATTCCCCTGCAGATAGGTGAACTTTCCCTTGGAGTACAGACCCCTCTACCAAGACAAAAAACTACCTTTGGACACTACCATTCCTATATATTCATTTTATCCATTGAAAAAGAGAGGAGGGAAAATATGATGTACCTCATTTTCGATGTTTGTCCAAGATGCTCCAATCTGCGAGTTCCAAACAATACCTGCAATGGAAAACAATAAAAAAATGAATATCTCCTACTCTAATGGATTAGACAAAATAAATCGATCTATGAAGATTAAGACATGCATAGACAAGTACATGTAAACACATACTATAAGGAAATAGTCCAAGTATATTAATGAGAACTTCAAAAGGAAACTTACAATCTTCAGATGATGTTGCAACAAACTCTCCAAGTCCTCCTCGTCCAACCCTTTCTCGAAAGATCCATAATTAGAATAACAATGCTTTGTTGATTCCCCCCCCCCCCCNTTGTTCACCATGAGAATGCCTCCATTTATAATATTTGAGAGGCTCAACCACCTTGGTTATATTTGGAGTTATTTGAGGATATGGCTCCAATAGTTGTGATATCTCCCTTATATGCAACCTAGGGGTTAGATTCGATCCAAACCAACTTGATCCATCCATAGTTGTCTTTAGAAGAAAATGGGATTTCTTCCAAGATTTTATCAACCAATTCAACGCTCCCTTAGAATGGGAAATAGATTGCTACAACACTCCTTGTGAGTTGGATGAAGAGTGCTAGCGCTCCCTGTATATGAGCAGGGGAGCACTGATCTTCCCAAAAGTTGCCAAGATGAGCAATACTCATAGAAAAAAAAAATTGACTATCAGATGATAGGGATTCTTCTTCTAACATGTTTTAGGGGTTGTATCAAGTGTTTCCATGGTATCGTTCATGATGTGAAACTTACAAAATGATAATGCGACACTTGCGACAAAAGTGCGACACTTACGACAATGAGAATGTGACATTATCGAAGTGAGTAATTTTGATGTATAACAAATAGACTTAATTTATGCATTTAGTTTTAGTTCATATTTAATCCTTCACATATCTACATATCATAACCCCTCATACCCATTTATCTCGGTAATTGCAGTTGGTCCAAAATCCAAATGGAACTCCTATCCCAAATATTCTGAAGTCTAATTGGGATTTCATACCATGGAGTACCCATGTTTGTTAAAGAGAATTATTCCTATGTCAAAAATATTTTGGTGCTAGAAGGAGGGCATGAAGTTGTATGGCTAGCATAAATACTTAGTCTTCATGTAGACAAACCTCTGATAATACCATATGTGAAAAATAGTCCCATCTCTTTCCTATTGAGGGTGATAATCCCAAGTTGGAAATACACTTTGAATATGCTCACTCTGCTCTTGAGAGTTTTATATTCAATGACCCAAAATATCTGACTGGAAATCTATATGTTGTTCCCAAGGATGAATTCAAATTGATTCAACGTATCACTTGTTCCTTAACAAAAAATATTGGTATGTTACCTATAGTGCCTCTTCTAACTAGATGACGAACCAATCATGGGCCTATAACCTATTCATACATCATGGTCGATTCGATCGAAGATTTAGTGTATTTTTCCCTTCAGGATATTCCTAATCCCTTAAACCAAATACCCTCGACCCCTCCAGGTTCACCTTGTTCCTTTTCTAATTCATAATTTGATTTAACGAGAATACCAAACAAATTTTTAATATGGCTTGTAACCAAAACCTTATCCCCACATGGATGTCACAAGGATATTTGATCTTGGAAAGACACCTATATGACTTACCTAAACACCAAGAGAGGCTCATGCACCCTAGAAGACCCTATTGATAATGTTTACCTCGTTGTTAGGGTCATGAATGTTGAATATGAATATGTAGTTTGCAAAATGTTTCTCTACACCTTTGAGAACAAATCATCTACGTGGTGTTACAATTTCCCTGCCAGATCCATTATGAGTTGGGATGTTGTTGAAAGAGTTTTCCTAAATAAATTCAGAGAAGATAAACCCTTTAAAACCTTCTTAGATAATTAATCACCATCAAAGTGGAGAAGAAGGAAAAATTTAAAGATTTTGACCAACGATTCACAACCATTCTTAATAATTTTCTTGTTGATGCTCAACCTTCAGAAGCATTAGTTGTAGAATATTATAATTTATCTCTACACCCTGTTAAGAATTAGAGCACAAGTGAGACAAGACAAAAAACAATTGGAAAATACTTTATTCCATTCTCATAAACATTGTATTGATCTCATGATATGAATTTATAGTACATGGATTGGACCACTTCTAGATCTAGATCTCATTGAAAACTTATCAATGGATCATGATAACACCTTAGTTTACAAATCATATCAATGTGGTCTCGTACTTTGTGATTGTATAGGTATTCACAACCTAACATTCCCCCCCTCAATCACAAGTTTGAATAACAGTAATAGTAAGGAAACAATAACTAGTATCATCATCAATCTAAAACTACTAAACCGAGCTTTGATGAATATATGCCTACAAAAACCACCAATATATAGATGTTGAATAGTTCATTTGGAAGTGAAAAACCGCCATGTCCAAACATTCCCATTACGTTCATTAGCATCCCAATAGTTGATTTATTTTAGGAGACTAATTGTTAT
This sequence comes from Picea engelmannii, assembly GCA_009831015.1. Taxonomy (NCBI): domain Eukaryota; kingdom Viridiplantae; phylum Streptophyta; class Pinopsida; order Pinales; family Pinaceae; genus Picea; species Picea engelmannii. The sequence continues at coordinate 236,376 of ML776903.1, read as the reverse complement.
GCTAGAATTCCCAAATGTTGATTGATTTTTAATTGTGATAGGAATTTGAATCTTGAAGTCTAACTATCATCATTGATATTCGGTATTCTTCCCTGTCATGTGCAAGGTGAGAATTTTGTTGAATTTGGTTGAAAGAATCCAATCTTGAGTTGTGGATTCTTTTTTTCTTCAATGATGCATGGTTGAAGGATCCAAACTTGAGCTATGTATTCTTCATGTGGTGGTTTTTTCGGTTGATACTTGAACAATGAGGTGGTTTTTGGATTACCACTAACCATCTACACTCGAACAATGTGGTGGTTTTTTGTTTACCACTAACCATCTTCAATACACCTCTGAAGGTTTAAGAGGGTTTTATTTTCATAAATGTGCTCCCCCCCTAAGGCATGGAGAGTACCATGTTTGATTCATGTTTTCATTTCAGAGAACATATAGAATTGGATATGTATCATCACCAAAATAATCTAGAATATTTGTTTGAAATATTTTTACTATTGTGATTTCTCCATGAATTTGTGGCTTTATCTTTATCTTGACTAGACAATAAGACTTATGTATCTTATTTACTTATGTTCTAAGACTTTTGCGACCATTGTTTTGTTCAGAGATTTCTTTCGGATCCATCGCATAGGTTTTATGTTTTTCGACGTTTCGGACCAAACTAGTGTGGTCCATCATCAGGAAAGCGTTTGTGAAAAATGAAGGAAAAAAGAATATAACACGTATATAAATACTTGAAAAGTTTTTGTAAGGAGCCGACTTATTGAAAATGAAATCAATAATTATAAATTTTTAGAGATTATAATTGTTTGTTTAATTAATTAATTTTTTTTTTAATAATTAATTACTTGTTTGTTTATTAATTTTTTATAATTAATTACTTGTTTGTTTATTAATTTTTTATTTTTATTTTAAAAAGAGCCGACTGGACAATGTTTATAAATTAATATTTAGAATTATTTATATTGGCTAGGGTAGGGATCCAATTTTGACTAATTTTCCATCCATCGTCTCTGTTTAGATTATTAGGTTTTTTTTCAATTTCGATTGCTTCTCTGAATTTCCTATTGTGATAGTGATCTATCCTGGCAAGGATTTTGGTTTCTTCAATACAGATGTGATGTTTGGTTTTATCTGAGTGTTCTGCGAGAGCTGAGGGACGAGTGTGATTGTGTTTGATGTCAGCAGCGTGTTCTTGAATCCTAATTCTAAAGGAACGACCTGTTTCTCCTATGTATTGTTTACCACATGAACATGGGATCATATAGACACCTTTATGTTCGATGGGATCAACAGAGTCTTTGACTAACTTGAGGGAATTCCTAATAGTGTTTAGGGGTTTGAAAGTTGCACCAATGTTTTTCTTCTTTAAAATCCTCGCAAGTTTGTCTGTTGTTCCTTGTATGTAGGGCAAGTAAACCTTAGACACATCATTATTTGTTTGTTCTTTATTCCTAGGTGTTTTGGTGGCATTTTGAAAATATTTCATTATCTGATGTTTTTTATAGCCATTATTTTTAAAAAACATTAAGGAGGTGCTTTTTCTCTTCCTCTAGGTGTTCATCATCAGAAATTCTAAAGGCTCTAGTGGCCAAGGTGTTTAGAACACCTAGTTTTTGGGAGGGGTGATGATGGGAATCGGCATGAAGGTATTGTTCAGTGTGGGTTTTCTTCCTATAAAATTGATGGGATAAGGATCCATCAGGTCTTTTTGTGACTCTGACATATAGAAAAGGAAGACTATCATTATTTTCAACCTCTTATTTACATGTTGATTCCATTTCCAAGAGTTGATACAACCATAATGAATTGTTTTCTTAACCCTCTTCTTCTTTTGACACTTTTCTAAAACATGATTTGTCTTCCCACAATGAATACAAGGATGAAGATCAAAACATTGTGTCTCCAAGTGACCATCTCTATGACAATGTTGACACTTATTAGCAAGATTCTTCACTTCTTCAGGAAATATTGCACTCACAAAATTAATTGGTTTGGATTATTATGGGATATGAAAGTTGTTGCCTTTGTCATATCCTAAGCCCTCTCTATTTTTGTTGAATGATAATTCTTCTCAAGGTTTGACAAACATCTTGGAAAGATCATTTTGTAATTATTGATGTTCTTCTTTTGTATCTTCAAATTCACATTTATTGTTGTCATTGCTTTCATTATGTGCTTATTCTTCCACCTCTTCTTCAACAAGACTTTCCTTCATTGGTCCACTGTATGGTTCGATGCCATGATTATTTAAGGAATCGTCATCACTCTCTTGTAATTTTTTTTCCACCATTAGGTCATGTGTATCCCAAGTAGAATCAACCGTATGTATTATACCTTGTGTTTCACAAGTCACATCAAGATTTTGTATGGAATAATTTGTATCACATGTTGCATCAACCATTTGGATGAATTCTTTTGTAGAAAATATTGCATCATATTCTCTATTAGATATTATGTGTCACAAATTGCATCAACCTTTTTGTATGAGGTTATTTGTTGAAGATGTTGCATCAATCATGTCATCAATTTTATTATGATTTTCTCTAAATTTTATTTGAAGTGCATCAATCAATTGATCCTTCATATCTATTTGATTTAAATATAATTTGTTGGTTGTCTTGTATCAACCATGCGATAAATTATGTTTTTCTTTTGAATTAATGTCCACTTAAGTTTTTTAACTCAATTTTTCAATTCATGGTTGTTCTCTTGCAATTCCTTGATTTTCTGAGAGGTGTTCTATAAACTCTTTCATTCTTTACCCATTTCATATTATTATGTTACTCACTTGTCATGCTCACTTGTACTTGCTCGCTTGTACATGTTTGTTTTATATCCCACTCACTTGATTCTGTTATGTTTTTACTGTTTTTTTTGTTTGCTAGTTTTTCTGTGACCTGCAGAACTAGCCTATGGCTGAGAAACCGTAACTCAGGGGAATCTAAGACGTCAAAATCACTCGGGATCACACCTGGCCTGAGCCACACCAACCCTTAAAATGGTTGGATTTTTTTGTCCCCGCACGTTTCGAACCGGTGACTTTAACATCATGGAGTGCCTTAACAACACACTCTGTCACTGACTGTCCTACACCTCTGGGACATTAAGTTTTTATTGTTTTTATTAGGTTATTTCCAATTTACATGAGAATTCAATGCATTTCCAAAACAACATCATAAAGAGGATCACTAAAAGAAATACAATCATAAGGTACACAACATTTTATCCCGGGAAACCCTCATCGTGGAGAAAACCCAGCAAAAACTTCCTCAATAATAGATTGTCAATACAATGCCAAGACTAAGACCAAAACACCAAGAATAAACAAAGATTGAGCATGCACCTCTCTTCTCCTTCCTATTGCAATTGCAACTACCTTCAAGATATGTGCACTAGATGAGTGAGTGTGACTGTGTACAAGTGAGGTACCATCCTCACATATAAATATTAGTTGAGGAGGCACTAGGTTTATGCCACTTCACTTAGTGGGGTCAACTTCTCCTAGAAGTGGTTAAAACCGCTTTATAAATACTAGGGGCCGACTTTACAAATACCACCATACAAATATAGTTTGATCAATCCACAAAAGGGGATTTGATCTTATACAAGACCCAACATGATCAGTCCGCAAAAGGGGATTTGATCTATAAGATAATAACTCAAATTTAATTAGAATATTCTTCGAAGTTACAATATTTCAACACTCCCCCTTAACAAGAAGGGTATTCTACTGACATGAACCAATACAACATCATCAAGAGAAGGAGAGGGAACCATCATCATCAACATCTAGAACACTGATTGGCACATCTACAAATCATCGGAAGTTTTTGTCATCATCAATATCATCATTGTTTCCAGCATGGAGCTAGAGTAACATCATCACCATCAACAACAACATGAAGTTGAAACATCAACATCAATAGAATGAAGTTGAAACAACATCATCAACAACATGAAGCTGAAAGAACATCATCAATAGCACAAAGTTGGAATAACAACACCAATAGCATGAAGATGGAAAAACAACATCAACAACATGAAGCTGAAAAAACAACATCAATAGCTCGAAGTTGGAACAAAAACATCATCAACATGTGGCAACAGAATGAGGCATGTGTATCAACAAAAAAAATTGTGGTACTCTGACAGACTGTCCTTACCGAACCTTTAGTATCTTCCCATGAATCATAAGATTCCCTAGGATACAAAATCCTAACAAGATACCACTACTGACCACAACTGGAATATACATGCATAGGTACTCTAACAGATCGTACTTACCAGACCTTCAGGACCTGCCCAGGGATGATCAATCCACTAGGATATAAAATCCTAATGTAGCTACCCATTGTTGGTCAGGATACCATAGTATCATCGACATCACTCCCCCTTTCAAGGGAGGTCCTTTCGGACAACACCAAGATTGTCTAGAAAGTACTCAAAATTCACACGAGACAGAGGCTTGGTCAACACATCTGCAAACTTCTCATCTGTGCCAACGTATTGGATATTTACAACTCCCCTCTACACCATATCATGAATGCAATGATACCAAATCTCTATGTGCTTTGACTTATCATGGAACATTGGGTTCTCTTTCATATTTATACAACTCTGATTATCACATAAAATCACGGTGGCTTCCATCTCCAGATCGAACAGACCTGTCAACAACTTCCAAATCCATATGGATTCACAACTGGTGGAACATGTTGCAATGTACTCTACTTCTACCGTGCTGAGAACAATACTAGATTACTTCCTTTTTTTCCATGAAGTCATGGTTGACCCCAAATTGAAACAACATTCTGAAGCATTTCCATCCCAATCTGAATCAGTATAACCATACATTATGAAGTCATGATATTCAGTATATCAAAGACCATAATCCAACGTACCCTTAAGGTATCTCATCACATGCTTTGCAACTACAAGGTGAACACGTCTGGGCTCCACTAGATACTGACTCAAGGTGTTCACAACAAAGCATATATCTGGCCTAGTATTCGTCAGATACATTAATGATCCAATAATCTATATGTATAGAGTAACATCAACCAACTATGACGAAGTATCAACCAGGAGCTTCAAATTCATTTCCATGGGTGTGTTCATGGATTTACATTCCAACATGTCAAATCTCTTCAGTATTTCAACTGCATACTTCCCTTGGTTAAGGAAGATCTTCTCTGGGTTCTTCCAAACTTCAAGACCTAAGAAATAATGCATTGAACCTAGGTCTTTCATCTCAAACTCTGCAACAAGCTTCTTCTTGCAATCTGTGATGACATTTTCTTCTCCTATTAAGAATAAATCATCCACATATAGAAGTAGTATAATTGTCTCATCATTCATAACCTTGAAGTAAACGTTAGGATCAACTTTACTTTTAGTAAATCCCAAGCTCGTCAAGAAAATATCAATTCTGCCATACCAAGATCTAGGAGCTTGCTTCAACCTGTATAGATCTTTCTTCAACCCGCAGACATGAGTCTTTCTATCTTAAACTTCAAACCCTTGTGGTTGTTCTATATACACTTCTTCTTCAATAACACCATTTAAGAAAGTTGTTTTCACAACCATCTGGTGTAACTTCCACTTCATCTTGGCTACAAGAGCTATGATGGTTTTGATAGAAGTGTATTTGGATACATGAGAAAATGTTTCTTCATAGTCAATACCTTCCTTTTAAGAAAATCCATGAGCCAAAAATATTGTCTTATGTTTTTCAATACTTCCGTCTACTGCATGTTTTATTTTGTATATCCACTTGGAAGGTACCACATCTTTGTTGTTTGGTCTAGGAACTACTTCCCATACATCATTCTTCATAATGAACTGGTATTCTTCTGTCATGGCATCCATCCATTATTTATCTTGAACGGATTCTTCAAAGAAAGCAGGTTCCTTTTCTACGAGATCACACATTAAATCCATATAGATGGAGAATGGCTTAGGTTTCTTTCTTTGTCTTATGGTTCTTTCTGGGGAACCATACTTCTATGCATCCTAAACAATTTCTATATCCCAAGATGGCTTCCTCTTGTGAGAGATAGTCATATGGGGAGGTTCTTGATATTCTATCATATGATTATCTTTTGGAATCTCATCATCCGGGGTAATTGTAACTTCCTTCATGGGTTCTGTAACTCTGGGAGCTACAGGTTATTCTTCATATACTTCTTCAACATGGCATTTCCTTGATCTTTTGAGTGCTGCATTTTCAACAAAGGTTACATCTCTGTTGATATCAATATGATGGTAACCTGGTATGTAAATTATGAAGGCCTTAGAGATCTCACAATATCCAACAAATATTCCCTTCTTTCCTTAAGGATCCAAGTTAGTTCTCTTTTCTTTTGCAATGTGTAAAAATACTAGACAACCAAATATTTTGAGATGCCTTACTTATGGCTTATTTATGGTGAACATTTCTTCGGGAGTTTTGAATTCAAGTGCACTATTGGATAATTTGTTTTGGACATATAATGTTGTTCTTGTTGCTTCAACCCATAAGTGCATTGGAATATATTGATCGTGAATAATAGTCTTTACTGCTTTCATAATCGTTCTATTCTTTCTTTCTTCTACACCATTTTGTTGAGGATTATAGGGAGTGGTGAGCTCCCTCTTATTCCTGACATATCTGCAAAATCTTCCAAATTCATTTGGAGTGTACTCTCCTCCATTGTTTGATCTGCGTATCTTGATTTTCCTTTCGGAGAGGTTTTCTACCAAGGCTTTGAATTCCTTGAACTTTCCAAGTACTTCATCTTTTGATTTCAAGAAACAAACCCAAGTCTTACGAGAGTAATCATCAATAAAGGATACATAGTATACATACCTTCTTAGAGAGGTTGATGGAATTGGACCATGTACATCTAAGTGGAAAAGATTCCTTTTGCTTTATTGTCTCTCTTTGGAAAATGATTCTTTATGTTCTTTCCTTGTGCACATCCCTTGCATACACCTTCACGATCAACCTTTGATTTTGGTAAACCTATAACTACCTTGCTTACATATGGTAAGGATTTTTAGTTGATGTGATCTAGTCTTCTATGCCAAAGTTCACAAGGACTTTCAATAGAGTGAGTCAAGGCTACATCTGAGTGACCTTTTAACTTGTATAAACCACCTTCTTATGTTCCAATAACAACTACATATTCTATATTTTTTCCTTTAGACCACATAAGAACTTCACCATCTATGAATGCAACCCTAAAACCTTTCTTATCTAGGGATAAAATAGAAAGTAAGTTATTTTTCAAACTTGGTACATAGAGCACGTCCTTCATTCTCATTAGAGTTCATGAATCAAGTTTGTAGGTGGATTCTCCCATTCCTTTGATAGGGTACTGATAATCATCTCCAAGTGGAAATTTCCAGGAGAAGTCCTTTTCTATAAGGCTAGAGATAATATTTCTCTGAATTGTCATGTGTTTAGTTGCACCACTATCTATGAGCCAAGTATCCTCTCCAGGTGTCACAGATCCTAAGAGCGCTGAAAAAAAAACATAATATTCAATCTCTTCTTTAGTTAACTTCTTGGGTGGCTCATCATATTTAGCTTCATGGGCATGATGTCTTTTATTATTTATCCTCTTGTGTTCTTCCCTTATGGTAGGACAATTCTTAGCAATGTATCCCAACTTATCATAATATTGATAAGAGGAGAAATCTTTTCCCTTTCTATGACCCTTATGATATTTCTGGAATCTCTTTGGAGAGTGAGATTCTTTATGAAAGTGGGACTCCTTTTGAAAATGAGACTTTTTCTTTCCACCCTTAGCATTAACAACTAGGTCTTGATATTCATATCTTAATAGGATGACTTCTCAGTTGGCCACTCTTGCTTCTTCTTGAACACATTCTTCCCATAAACTGTCGAATTGGAGTTTCTCTTTTCTTGCACAAATAGTTTGGATGAAGGCATCCCAAGGTCTTGTGAGACCATTGAGAGTTGTCATAATGAGTTCATATTCATCTAGGTTGTGTCCAATTGCCTCTAACTATTCCTTGAATTGATAAACCCTAGAGAAATAGTCTCCAACTGTTTAGTCTTTTTTCATTTTGTATTCTTGAGTTGGGTTCTCAAGTTCATCTTCCAGTTGATGTTCTTTCCTTCATACATTATGGTTAGGGAATCAAACATATATTTTGGAGTATTCTTAGAATACACTTGAGGGATCAAGTGGTCTTTAATAGAGTCTACAATTATCCTTTTAGCCTTAATCATATCCTTCTTGTACTTCTCTTTGGCCGCATCTTTTTCGGGTTCTGGTACATTTTCTTTTATGAATTTTGCAAGGTCATTCTCTTAAAGAACGAGTCCAATTATGTACTTCCAGGCACGGAAATTTTCCACACCTTCTAGCTTGTCAAATCTTGGTGCTTTGAGACATCTTGACCTGGAGCTAAGAAAATGACCTGAAAATGAAAGTGCTCAAAAATTGAAACTGAGATTACCAGGAGATGCGTTGGGCTAAGGAAAGTTTGTTGGAGCTAACTGTTTCAGGTTGAAACTTGACCTGCACAATTCTGAACTGGTACTTCTGGTACTGGTTCTGATTTCTTGGTTTTCTAGTTTTTTGGTACTAGTCAAAACTAGGGTTTGAATTTCTGGAGAATCTGGCCACTGAAAAAGTTCGCTCAGGTTGCCAAAATATGTGCTAGGGAAAGGCACACTTCCTAAGATAGTTTTTGGTCAAAAATTAATCTTCAATAAAAATCCCTAATTTTCTTGTACAACAACAATGACGATTTTAGAAACCTCAGTGAAAGATGCTCTATTCAGTCAAGCTCTGATACCATGTTAAGTTTTTACTATTGTTATTAGGTTATTTCCAATGTACATGAGAATTGAATGCATTTCCAAAACAACAACATAAAGAGGATCACTAAAAGAAACACAATCACAAGGTATGCAACATGTTATCCTGGGAAATCCTCATGGGGGAGAAAACCCCAAAAAAACTTCCTCAATAATAGATTGTCAATACAATGCCAAGACTAAGACCAAAACACCAAGAATAAACCAAGACTGAGCATGTGCCTCTCTTCTTCTTCCTCCTGCAACTACAACTTCCTTCAAGATATGTGCACTAGATGAGTGAGTGTGAGTGTGTACAAGTGAGGCACCATCCTCACATATAAATACTAGTTGAGGAGGCACTAGGGTTATGTCACTTCACTTAGTGGGGCCGAATTCTCCTATAAGTGGTTAAAACCACTTTATAAATACTAGGGGTCAACTTTACAAATACCACCATACAAATATAGTTTGACCAATCCACAAAAGGGGATTTGATCTTATACAAGACCTGACATGATCAATCCGCAAATGGGGATTTGATCTATAAGATAATAAATCAAATTTAATTAGAATATTCTTCGAAGTTACAATATTTCAACAGATTCGATGCCACCTTAGGATTTTGGGTACTGTCGATCAGGCACCCTAAATGAGATTACAATGATTTGATATTGATGACTCACTTGACGTCCTTATTCTAATTTTAGGTAGGTCTTGATGATGACATTCACAATTGACTTTGAAAGGGTTTTGCAACTTTTCCCTTTGAAAGGGTTTTGCAACTTTTCCCTTTGTAAAATCATTCCACGTGGATGATTTTGGTCAATTGGTTGATTTGTGTGAGGGCACAGTCATGGTCAATGACTGGCGCTATCACGAATGAAATTGTGCCTTCATGTAGTTTGGTCTTTCTCATTCAATAAGTAAATCCACCACAACATGCATAATGAAATCTCAACTTACAAATCCTTGACCACAACCAATATCAAAAAATAGTTTGGTGTAAATCGTTTCCTCTGGTCTCCTTGGTTACAAATTATTCCAAATTATTATGCTCACTGTGCAATGGATCTAATGATTCTTCAACATGCCAACAACAACAAATGAAAATTGATCTTCAACAAGGGCACATCAATCTATTCATTATGTGAATCTTGTGATCTTTTCAACTGTCAAATCGATAGATGTACAAATCTGACATTCTAGATCTATATTGAGGAAAAGGTGTTCTAGATTTGAATTTGCTAGATCAGATCAAGGCCAGTAGATCGTATCTATTGGGATCTTTTGACTGCAAACGCATGGACCCTTGGGCTCCCCTCACTTCATGAATCGGCAGAATGCAATGATCCATGCTTTCAAAATTGATACGATAGAGAATTGATATGATCCATGCGCCTCTATATGCATGTAGTCTTATGTATTGTTGGTGTAGGCAGTGTAGGCATTGCAGCTTCTTCACATAATTGTTTGCTCCTATTTCTGGATAAGAATCTTGGAACCATCATGTCATATACTATAAATATTAAATATCTCATGGATGACTACCAAAGAGGGGCTACTAAGTCCTTAAGACTAAATGTGCTTCGATACCATGTTAAGAATTAGAGCACAAGTAAGACAAGACAATAATTGGTGGAAAAGGTTTTATGTCATTCCCTTACACATTGTATTGATCTCATGATATGAATTTATAGTACATGGATTGGACCACTTCTTTATCTATATCTCATTGAAAATTCATCAATGGATCATGACAAAACCTCAGTTTACAACTCCTATCACTATGGTCTCGGACTTTGTGATTGTCTAGGGACTCATAGTCTAACACATCCCTCTATTTTTTGGGTAAGTTGACATTAGCATAAAATTATGAGGAAGCCACAGATGCAGAAAAAGAGATGTTATCTCTAGGTGGTAACATCAGGGTGGAAGATAACAAAGATATGGAAAGAAACCCTTTTTTTAACCAAACCTGCAGAGAAGGAGCCAAATGATTTGGAAAGTGTGCTTACATTGGTAAATAAATTATCCAATGAAGTTGTTGATTTAAAAAAAAATCTCAGTGAAGGGTCCTCACATCATAATCCTTTTTGACATTTCCATAGGAAAAAAAATAACCAACCCAAACCTCTTGAAGCCTCAAATCTCAATCTAGACCTGGATGATTTTGGGATGTATAATTTCTATTCTTATCATTAGAAAAATCATTCGAAGAAACCATGTCCTCGGTGGATAAATTGTATGACACTGGTCATTAACCAACTACTGGAACACCAATATATTTTTGATAACAAATCCCAAGAAACAATAGTCGAAGAAACAAATGAAGAGGGAGATAACACTGAAGAATATGCCCTTTTCCTTTGGGATTGGTCATTAGAGGATGATGGTGAGACAATTGGGGAAGTATCATTAGGAGATCCACAAGCCACTCAGACTGCTCAAAAGAGTTAAAACTTGAGAAGTAAAGGACTTTTGTTTGACACCAGTCTCCCCACCAAATCGATTTATGCTCCTAGGAAGGTCACACCCCCCACTACTATACAAAAATAGAACAATACATATCAGTTGAAAGCTACACCAAGCGCTTCTCATCCAAGAAAAACCTTGGGAAATTCAATTGTGCAATCAATGGAATACAATGTCATAGAATATATTAAAAATACCAAGGAAAATGTGTCTTTATATGACATCATCATTATTCCTCAACAGAGAGATTTAATCATGAGTACGTTCAAATCTCTTCCCTCTCAACAAAAGACACCAACAACCTTATACACCAACTCCAAAACTGCTGAAACTAAAAAAAAGGATAAAGTCATGTTAAAGTCCACTATTAATGCAACCATCATAGAGACACAATCTAAATACCAAACTCCTCATTTCCTCTTAACCTTTGAAATCTTCAATTTTAACATGCACAATTGTTTGGTAGATTCGGGTGCTTCTTCTAATGTCATGCCTTATTCTCTCTGCCAAAATATCGATGTTGTACCTAGAAAGTGCACTATGTGAAACATTCAATTGGATATAAATTATGTCAATTTTATGGGTGAACTAAAATATGTCATGATTAGACTAGCATTAGACCCTAGAGTCTTCTAGATAATTGACATTGCAGTTGTGGATATCCTAGAAGCATATGGTTCGTTGTGGAGAATGGATTGGTCTCAAAAGTTGCAGGCTTACTTTGCAACTGATTGGTCTCATTTGTGGCTACCATACAAAGGAAGGACAAATAAAATAAAGGTGGAAAACTCAGCCCATTTGAAGCATACTATAACATAACTTAAAGGTCAAAATGAACCTATCATCTTTTCTTATCTAGTATTGTCGGGTAATTGTATTTTAAAAGCTAACCATGGATGTTATGCAACTCAAACATCATCATTGCAACCAGACAAACTGTCTAAACTCCTTCATTGCACCCAGGCTTTTGAGAATGATTGTAACATAGTAGAAACAACTAGTAGTAGTTCAACTAATTCAGTTTTAGAAAATAACATTTGGAATTTATATTTTGATGGCTCTAGGTCACAAGAGGAAGCCAAGGTAGGATGCATCTTGATAGATTTGAAGAAATGTAAAACATTGATTTCCTTCCAATTAGAATTTGAATAACATAATTGAATGTGAATCCTTGGTCCAAGGTTTAAATAAATCCATAGACCTGAAGGTAAGATGTTTAAATGTTTTTGGTGATTATGAAATAATTGGAAAATAGGTAAAGAATTATATACATTGCCTATCCCCCATCTCATAGGCTACCAACAATAGGTATGGAGACAAATAAACTTATTTGATCCATTTAATAATACTTCCATTCCTCATTCTCAAAATGTTGTTGTTGATACGTTAGCTAACACAACATCTAGATTCACTTCATTGAATAATGGAGTTATGGTTGAACTTCTTTTCAGGCCATCTGTACCAGACAATATTACAAAATAGAGAGTACTCAACAATGATTCACATATATTGGATTTTCGCACCAATGATAGTACTTTAAAAGATGATGTCATTGACAATGAGAAACATGAACATGATATTCAAAAGTGCAAAGATGAAACAAATTATGCCAAGGGTAATTTTGTCCCAAAAAATGTGTTAACTCTGGAAAATTTGTTCGATTTACAATCAAAATTCAGAGCAGCGGTCAATGTTAAAACAAACAACTCTACTATGACACACACATTAATCAATTTGGGAACCCTTGAAAATCCCAAAGTCATTAATCTGGAAACATGTTGCATAGAGGCATAAAGATACACCTTCACTTGTATTTTCAAAAATATAAGGATATTTTTGCATGGACATATGAAGATCTGAAAGAATATGACACACGAATTATCCAACATATCATACCTATCAAGGAAGGTGTAAAACCTTTTCAACGAAATTTGATGAAAGTGCAACCTACATTGGAGCCTCTCATTTCAAAGGAGTTGAATAATCTCTTAGACACTCAAATCATATTCAAAGTACGCCATTCAACATGGGTGTCCAATATGGTGTTTGTTAGAAATAAGTCCAAGGAAATCAAACTCTGTGTGGATTTCTGGAATTTAAACTAGGTATCTGACAAACATAACTACATTTTTCCTCATATGGAACAAATATTATAGCTCATATTTAGATAATAGATGTTCTCTTTATTATATGGGTTCTCGGGCTACAATTAGGTTCTTGTGGTCAAATATGATTGATTGAAAATCACTTTCCGCTTACCTCTGGATGTTGTCTGGTTTGATAAATGTGGGAGCAACTTTATAGAATTCTATAGGGAATAGTGTTCAAAGGTTTGATTGGTCAAATCATTGTGGTATATCTCGATGTAATGACAATCTATTCTAAGAAAATATTAGACCACCCATAACACCTAAAATAGATTTTTGAAAGATGCAAAAAGTGCAGTAAATATTTGAATCCTAAGAAGAACATCTTTGTTGTTTCAGAAGGTAAATTGTTGGGGCATGACATCTCTAAATATGGGGTTTATATGGTCTTGAAATAAAAAAAAAAAATCATGTAGATTCCTTTTCCCAATAATAAGAAATACATCCAATCATTATTTGGGAGAATACATTTTGTAACGAGATTTGTACCGGACTTTGTAGAAATAGTTAAACCCCTTTAGCAGATGATAAATAAGGATGTTAAATTCAAATGGACATATGTTGATAAGGAATCATTTGACAAATTCAAAGCTACCATAGTAGTAGCCTCAATGATACAAAGCCTAGATTTCTCAAAGACTTTTTGTTGTACACATTTGCTTCAAATCATTCTCTTGTAGTAGTGCTCACCCCAAAAGATTAGCAAGGGAATGAATGCCCCATTTCATTCATGATCACTGGTCTACAAGGGGGGATAATTGAATTATCTAGCAGTAGATAAACATGGTTTTCTTTTCCAAAAAACCATCAAACAATTCATACCCTACATACTGAAGAGCCACACCAAGGTGATAGTGCCTCACCCAATAGTGCGGTTGTTTTTTGTCCAGAAAGAACTTGGAGAGTACAGAGGAAATTAGATGACCTCTATGCAAGAATATGACCTTGAATTAAATCCTACCACTATTGTCAAAGGCCGGGTTATGTGTAAGATAGCAATCAAAACATTGGACTTTGAAAACCAACACGAGGAAATATAGGAGAATGATCTATCATTGTACACGCATGTAGTTCTTTATGTGCCAACACTTGATGAATCTTGGTACAACAATCTTAAGAAATACTTACAACATGACATTGCTCCCAATCATTGGAAATCCAAACAAAAGAGAGCCTTGAGGCTCAAGTTTGCACATTACCAACTCATCAATGTCATCATGTTTAGAAGGAACTATGATAATGTACTCCTTAAATACCTTGAAAAACAAGATGTTGATAGAGTTCTCTTAGAACTACATGATGGATCAACATGATGAAATTTTGTTGGAGAAACTACAACTCACAAAATTATGAGAGAAAACTATTATTGGCCTACAGTATTCAAAGACACACATGCCTATGCTAGTTGTAAAGTTTGCCAGAAGTGTGATGGATACAAAAAGAAAACTACAATCCCTTTACAACTTGTAATTGTTTGATCTAGATTATTTTCGGAACGAAATGAAAGTAGAGATATTACAATGAATACTCATGAAAATTGCCAGAAACAAAGAAATACAACAATACTCGATTTCTACTAATGAAAGAATTGTAAAGAGACTGTAAAAATACAGAGTACAAGACTCGCTAGAATGGTGGCAGCTTTATCTCTGAGAAGAGATGTGACGAATACACTCATTTGCCAGAAGATCATTACAATGAGGCTCTGAAGGCCTTTTTATGATAAACATGAATGCAAAAACCATAGACATCCAAAAACCTAACCCTAGGAGATGAAACACAAAAATTCATGTGGGCCCGGTTTGGGTAAGTTAGTACATTAACTTCTCGGGGTCATAACTTTTTGATCCAAAATTATCTTTTAAAGACTATGGTTAAGTTTTTAAAGAATGAGTTCATTAACCATTTAGGAATTGAAGAAAGATGAAGAATTAATGATATAACATGGCATCCATAATAACATATGCAGATCTGACAATAAGCACAAAGAATCAGCAAACCATAACAACAAAGTTGTTAACGGAGTTTGGCAAGATCGCCTACGTCTCCGGGCCTTTGTCTTAGTGGGTGAGGCTTTCTTATTTCTCTTCAAAGCTTCAAAAATACATCAAAAAAATTTCAAATGGATTACAAAATGGTCTGGTTGTGTTATCCTAGACCTCAAGAACCCAACACAACTGACGACACTGGAAACGGTTGAGAGAAGCTCCCGGAATTGGCCCGCAAAGTTCCTCTCCTCAATGGATTCCCTGCATAAAACTGACTTTGGCTTCACAATTCTACAACATTTCTCCTCTCCTAAACCTGTCTAAGGCTGTCAAGAACCTTTGGTTTATATATATTTGAAGTTGGTAACATCCTCCCAATTTCCTCCCAAGATTTGGCCTCAAAAAGTGCTCCAAAACTCCCAAAAATGGATAAAATCCTCCAAAAACAAGTTTAAAATCATAAAAAATATATTGTATGGTTGAAAACCCCAAAATTGGACAAATGTCGGGCGCAACCCCCGAAATTCAGGCTCCTGGTCATATGCACCCTACCATGTGGCTGAGGGCTAGGCTGGTGCATTTGGTTTCCTCCAACATTGGGTCCTGGTCATATGGGTATGGCCATATGGCCAACACCTTAAGCCTCCATGCACCCCCTCCATACTCCTGGCTCCTGGTCTCTAGCCCCTGGTCGGACGGGGCTGGACCCCACCGAGTGGGGCTTATCCCAAACCATTCCAACCAAACAACTTAAATAACATTTCTGCCAAATAGCTAACAAGAAACATCGTTCGCCATTCCAGTTATCTCGGGGAGTTAGGCCATTGCACCCATGGAGGTCGAGATTTTGAATCCCCCGGAGTAACAAATTCTTTTGACCTAATCGACATAGGAAAAATATGGGGTGCCAAATGGTGCCCTCTGATTGGGCCACATGTCACCCTATGATTGTTCCGTACAGCCTAGTCAATGACACGGTCAGCATCTAGTCATCCTGCCATGTCACCGCCGTACAACCCAGTCAACTGTCACGTCAGCTTCTATACAACCCAGTCACCTGCTACGTCATTCGTCGTACAGCCACATGTCGTGCCATGTCACGTATGTACTGCAAAACCACCCTTCCACATCAACATCCATACGGCCTAGATGTCGTTCCTACAACCACGTTTCAGCTTGTCAATGGGCCACGTCATGTACGAACTGTCACATGTCATCTGTATAGTGCCATGTGTCAAATCCATACAGTGCCAACTCAGCCCAAAAATGTTGAATCTAAGTGACATGTGTCACCTCCTAGTGATGCCACATCAACATGATGATTTCATCATGACGTCACTTGTCGTACTGCTGACGTCATCGTTGACTTTGACCAGTTGACTTTTTACTTGTTTGAGATTTCGGTCAGAATGCGATAACTTTCACATACGATGTATGTTTGAGGAAAAAATTATATGGCCGGAATCACCACGACAAGACAGACGCAATGAAGTTGGTTTCATTTGATTCTGAGAACTTTGATTTTTAGGCCTTCCCAGATCCATTTTGGATCACGCTTCCCCACTAAGACCTTTTGGTCCTCCAAAAGGATACTAACCAGTCATCAAGTGAGGGATAGGCCACCCCACTTGTTTTATGTCTTTAAACTCTATTCTATGCACCTGTCTCATAAAGATCAATTGCAAAACAACCATGACAACTGACAACATATTGTTAGTCACTTGTACTCCGTCACATCTTATTGAAGTCATTATCATCCATGTTGAAAACATTATCAATGATAACATCAGAAATATGACTGCAAACGAGCTAATATTTTGTAGTACTTGCACGACGTTAGCTTATATTAAGAAAAGTATGATTGAACTTCCATTCTACAATCATCTCATGTTCATGCTTAAGGTCAACTGCTTGATTTGGCACAATTATAGGTGTGTTGCTTGCATAAGTTGTCTTCCTTAATTGTTCCATTGTTTGGATTTGGTTTTAAATGATGAGCATGTACAACATATTCATTTCCTTCTTTGATTAAGTGATATTGATTATGTTCCATGTAGAATATTGCTTTGTGATCAAACAAATAAGGACTGCCTAAAACCATTCCACATTCATTGAGTGGAACCACATCGCATGTTACCTCATCCACAAACTTTGATGAAATTGCAAACTTTAAAGCGCATTGCTTTGTTATGTGCAATTTATGATTGTTGCTTATCCATTTAAGTGAGTAAGGTTTATGATGCATCTGAGTGTTTAATCCCAATTGTTTAACCACTTCCTCTGAAATCAAGTTAGATTGAGATCCACTATCTATCAATG
>ML776903.1:178635-207232 GCA_009831015.1 Picea engelmannii | reverse complement strand
TACATTTCTTTCATTAATAGAAATCGTGTATTACTGTATCTCTGTGTTTATGGTTGCATCTCTGATATATTTATGTTATATTATTGGATATACGCGATATCTCTATGCATTTCTTTATTATATCTCCGCTCTCATTTCGTGCCAAAAATAATCCGGTGTTGTTGATGATAAAGGCCTCTCTCTCTCGCATGATGCTGTTGAAGAATACCCTTCTTGTTAAGGGGGAGTGTTAAAATAATGTAAATGCAGAGTGTATTATTATTATTATTTGATATATTATTCATTGGATCATTCCCCATTGCGGATTGATCATGTCGGTTATTATAAAGGACCAAATCCCCTTTTGCGGATTGGTCAAAAGATAATTGTAATAGGAAGAATAAGAAGTCGGCCCTAGAAGATATTAAAGAGGCCCGGAAATATAATAAAGGTGGTTATAACCACCCAGTTGGAGAAGTCGGCCCTACCAGTGAAGAGACACTTCACATGTGCCAGTCTTGTATAAATAAAGAGGCTAGCGCCTCACTTAGACACACAACTCACTTGCTCATTGAGAGACAAGTTTCGGATCTACAGATAGAGAAGAAGGAGAGAGAGTGGCGCATCTTTGGGAGAGGATCTTCTGTATTAGTTTGATTTATCTCTTGGCATTGTATTGGCTATCTATAATAAGGAATTTTTGTTGGGATTTCTTCCCCTAGAGGATTTCCCAGGATAAATGTTGTGTCTCTTGTGATTGTGTATTTCTCAATGATCTTGTATTATGCTATTGTTATCTATTGAATGCAAAGAACTATAATAATGACTTAAACATTAAAAATATATTCCAGATTCCTCTGTGGAACTTTTCTCCCAGTAATTTTCCCACCAATTTTTGACATTGGGGAGAGCTTTGAGGAGTGCGAAGGTGATCTTTTCCCTGTCGGAAAAATTTTGAACAGAGAAATAAACTTCTAATATATTTAACCATTTTTCTAGGGCATATGCATCGATCTGACCTTCAAATATGGGAATATCAAAATTAACTTGTACCTTCAAGGGAGAGGTTCCTCTAAAATGGACGCTTGATGAAGATGTGCATGTTGCTATCAACAGGCGTTGAAGGATGTGTGCAAAATTCTCCATCATTTCATCCCTCTGTCGCACGAGAGCTTGCTCAAGCAACATGTTAATAGAATCTTCTGCTCCACTGTTTTTCTTTTCTGCCGCCATCGAGGGTTTCTTGGGTGTGCGAGAGTGATTTTCCTCAAGAGAGACAAACTCGAGACCCAACTGGCTATACTCGGACCTTGTCAGGGACATGCGCTGGAAAACAATCAAGAGTAGCCTACTCTGATACCACTGATCCAGATTATTTTCGGAATGAAATGAAAACAAAGATATTATAATGAAATACTTATGAAAATTGCTAGAAACAGAGAAATACAACAATACTTGATTTCTATTAATGAAAGAATTGTAAAGAGATTGTAAAAATACAAAGTGTGAGACTCGCTAGAATGGTGGTAGCTTTATCTCTAAGAAGAGATTTGACGACTACGCTCATTCACCAGAAGATCATTACAATGAGGCTCTGAAGGCCTTTTTATGATAGACATGAATGCCAAAACCCTAGATATCCAAAAACCTAACCCTAGGAGATGAAATGCCAAAAGTCATGTGGGCCCTGTTTGGGTAAGTTAGTACATTAACTTCCCGGAGTCGTAACTTTTGCATACGATCTTCGTTTTAGGCACGTGATAGCCCATTGGAAAGTTCTTTTCGATAACTATGCATTACGTCGTCAAACTATGACTCAGTCTATGGTTTGACTATGGTGAACAAAAAACACTATTTAGGCCCCCAAAACAGCTCTGGAAATACAATAAGATGTGCTAACATGAAAACATACAAAATAAGCCAGTTGGATTAGGTGGGAGGCCACCAGTATCCACCTGGAAGATGTGTAGGGCTTCAGACAACCCCGAAAGTGTAGAACCCACAATTACAAAGAAGTACATAAGAACATGTTGCAATAAAAACTGAAAAGAGGAGCCAGTTGGAACATGTGGGTGGCCACCAATATCCACCTGGATCACTATTGAAGAACCATTCGAACAATGGAGACCGAGTATCATTGGAGAGATCAATTGTCATTCCTCGAAACAACACAACTACATCATATCCACTATTGATTATTTCACATGATGTAATGAAGTAGTACCACTGATGAAGGTAAACAAGGAAGTAGTGATCAACTTTATGGAGAAACATTTGATTACTAGGTTTGGAGTGCCGACTACTCTTGTTTTTGACAATGCTACATAATTTTATTACTTGAAATTAACCGAGTTTTCTTTATACAAAGGGATTATTTTGAGATATGCATCTAACTATTACCACTAGGGGAGTGGTGTGGCTAAGTCCACCAATAAAAACTTGATTCATATCTTGAATCAAACCATAGTTGATCAACAGAGGAATTGGAACAATGTTTTACCAAATTCTCTCTGGGAAGATAAAGTGACACCTAAATCCTCCATAGGGACATCCCCTTATTTCCTTATTTACGAGAAAGAAGCCATGCTTCCCCAAAATATTTTATTTCCTTCCCTTCAATTGTATCAGAAATTGCATGGGAAGAATTGCCCAATCATCCAAAGGAGGGTTGACACTTTACTCAAAATAGAAAAAGAGAGAGGGAAAGCAAAGAAAAAATTTGTTGTTCATCAATAGACTATCAAAATATGATTCAATAAGAAGTCTATCGAATAGAAATGTTTCCAAGTGGAAGAGTTGGTTTTAAATGGGATAAGCCACTTGAAGACAAAGGGAAACATTCTAAATTCCAACAATTGTGGCTTGGTCCTTACTTGGTTAAGGAAAATCTTGTTCTAGGCACATATAGACTGAAAAATCTCAAAGGAGAATAATACCTCCTACCTATCAATGGCGAAGTATTGAAAAATACTTCACTTAGTTTTCCTTAGATAGCGGACTTGTACATAAATAACATATTTGTTGTTTCTCATTTCTATTTTTTCATCTTCGCTTAGACTTCTTCTCATTTCATCTCCACTTTGTTTATTTCTACTTAATTTATGTTTGTTTGATTTGAGTTGTTTCTTTTTTCTTTTCTTATTTTGAACCTCCTCATTGAAGATCATTTCCTCTAGATTTCCTTGAATTATTTTCTTTCATAAATAAATGATCGTTGCTAACATCCCATTCTTTCAATGAATGGGATATGTTCCTAACTCAAAAGGAAAGGAATGGGTTCCTCCTATGTTATTGGTTACCTTAGTCTAGTATCCAAGGCTTAGACTATGTAGAGGAACACTTCTTATGTAGTAGATGAGCATAAACATCCCAGATATGGTCATGGACAAATAATTGGTTAATTTCAAAGGATCCAGTCACTCACACTTAATTAAAGTTTGATGTTTATACCAGGAAGTATATGGAGTATCCAAGTTATTTTGCATAAGGAAGTAGCTCATCTATAAAGTAGGTATATGTAAGCGATTCTCACAAAAATGTATCATCTTGCATGTCTTTAAAGGAATACTGAAATCCCCCATCCACCTCCCTCTAATGATAAATACAAGAAACAAGGAAAACATATTTAAAGTTAAAGGCTTGGTAAAGGAATTTCAAATCATGTGGGACATGTTGGTATCTCCATCAGGGCTATGAATGCTTGTTGGTAGCGGATCAAGGTCTATGATACCGGGGTGACTCCATCAAGGATATGGACACTCACTAGCAGCATAACAACACCAGAGAAATAGAGTAACTAGCCTAAACTTTCAACATTCTTGGTGTATAAGTACCTTGTGATATTGCAGTCACCTCTAGTGAAAGATTACGTCCAGGGAAATGAACTTTATATGGTTCCTTGGGAGTGTAACCAATCATCCATTCAGAACAAGTATGAACTCCCATTCATCTTCTCTCAAGTTCTATGTTCAATGGGACTTACTAATGATAGCTTTGGCACTCCTTTGACGTAAAAAATATATATATTTCATGAACTAGTGTTTGTCTTCAGTCTATGATATAGAGATTCATGGCTCTGCCCAATGTGTCGCCAATTGTTGTGCTAGCAACAACCCCTTCCCCATTTTTCTTCTAATTCTCTAAACTTCATTCCTCTTAAAGTTGAAATAGTATGGGGCCCCTCCTTTTGTCCAATTTTTATGGTCTATTTTGCCTCAGTCTGGGTTATTTTATCTTGCAAGTTTGTTTGACAACACCAATACTAACTTTGCCTTATCTTTAAACGAAATCATCCTCCAAAAGGATTTTCTTCTATGTTTTTTACCTCAACCAATACATCCTTTATCACTGACCAAAAACTTTTTTGGCGCCGATACGCCCTTTATCACCGACCAAAATATTTTTCGACGCTAAAAGGAATCTTTATCGCTCAAAATAATTTTCTCTCTCACAAATATGTTCCTCTGAAGATATTTTTCGTTAGTGACATATCGCCAAGATTAATATTTTCCTACGACGACACTTCACTCCAAGAAAACTTCCTTTGCTAACACTCCTCCAAAAAACATATTTTTCATCAACGAAACACTACATATCGCTGAGAAAAATATATTTCTCACTAATGTATCGCTGAGAAAAAATATTTTCTTCGCCGACATATTGTTGAAGAAATTTTTTTTCTTCGTCAATACATTGCCGAGGAAAACTATTTTCCTCACCGATACATTGCTGAAGAAAATATTTTTCTTCACAGATACATCGTTGAGGAAAAAGTTTTTCCTCGCCAAAGAAAAATATTTTTCTTCATCGATACATTGCTAAGGAAAAATATTTTCTTGGCCAATACATCGCTGAGAAAAACCTTTTTTCTTAACAACACAACATTTTCAAATAATTTTCTTCATCATCAAGGACTTTCCCACGATCCCACTTCATTGATTTCACATGTGTGAGGTGAGTTATCACATTTAAACTTTCGTACGACCTTTCCTTTTGGATTTTTTCATCCAACGATCATTTTTGTTTTGTTTATAAAACCTCATTTCCCCTCATTCGACACCATTACACTTAGTCGTCGATGTCCGCTTGGAGTAGATTTGGAGCACCCCCCACACCACGTTGTCGATCGCTAGCTTCCATGCCATCAATTTTCCACTCACCTGCTGACATGTAAGCGCCCATTCATGAGGCATGACTCTCTCTTCTTTTTTTTCAAAAGGGAAGAATCTTTTCCCCCAGAAATAATAGTTGTCTTGCTATTCAATTTTGAATCAAAAACAACTTTCCAATACATATAGGCTCGAAGCCATTACAACATACTCATTATGAGCTTTATTCATATCATTATGTGAATTGAATTCGGGTGGGAAGAATAACAATCATTTCTCACAACCATCCAAGTTACACCCAATTCTCTTTACCTTGTCTATTTTTTTAAAAGATAATTAACCACAAGTAAACTTGGGCCATTCTTCCTTACCTTGTTCCCTTCCTCGATCCACATCGTGAAATATCCCTCGTTTACAGGGACTCGTGACTTGAAATCACCCAAACCATCTCCCTCACATCTTTTCTTTTTCGAATTCAAAGTAAGGGGTATTTCCCCCCGATAAAACCCATGAGCACGGGATTCTCCCAAGGGAGTTTCCCTATCGACCGCGAACCTGCTCCCGCTCTTAGAAAAATGGCCACAAAACAATATAACCCCTAAGTGGCACACTAGTGAGGATAGAACCTGAATTCTTTTTTAAAACCCCAATCGTCAGCACGGAGATACCTCACGGGCTATGGACACAGGGCGGTTTTTCTTAGTGTGCCTGTCGAAGCCTGAGATTTAAGATAAAAAAAAGGAGGAAATCCTCAGACTTCTACTAAAACTCAACCCGGTTTAGTCACCAAGACGGTTTTTCCAAGAGTCTGAAGATAAGAAACTCCCCTAGAATGCATTTCTTCCACTTTAAATTTGTCGTTTTGAAATGCTAACCATGCTAATTTTTGTGTGTTTTTAATATGGGTGAATCACAGGAAATATCATGGCTACCTACCAAAGAAGAATTGGAAAAGGTCTTATCATTGAAATCTATATCACCTCAGACAGGGAGAAAGAGAAAGCAGGAACTAACACTCCTAGCCCCATTCATGATGACATGCATTGTATGATCGAAAAGGATGTGGCCTATCACTGGGGATAAATATACAAAATGTTTCAAAAATTAGTCTTATCCCGAACTGCTAGTTGGAGACCAGGATTTGAGCATCTACCAAACCATTAGACGCTCTAGGATTCATAGGATAGCTACACACACAGTTGTATTCCCATGTGCCAAAGCCATTTCCTGGATTATCTGCCATATTGATGTGGATAATAGATTGGTAAGGGATGCCCGGGAAAAGACAAGTACTTCTTTCAGCCCTTCAGTGCTCAGAACATGCTACAAACTAATCGACGAAGAAATTGAACTTACTGAAGATTGGATGAAAGACTTTCCTTTGGATCCCAAAGATATCATGAAGAATTGGTAGATCCTGGATAATAATTTCAAGACCAGGTCATTCGATGATTACCCTACGAAGATGCTCAGAATGCCATATCAGTGTGTAGTAACCATTCTCTATAGACTGTAAGGAGAAGATGATGCCCAGAAGTTCAAGGTTTAATGGGTCCCTCTAATCCACTCTATCACAACCATGGGACACATTTTCAACTAGGCATATATCCTCTCGTCCACCTCTCGTCCACCCTGGAGGAGACTGTATCAGCTGCAAAATGCATAGTTCTTGGGAAGCATCCAAATTTTCATATGTCACCTTATCTATTGAATGTAGTATGCATAGTGCACGCCTATTATGACATGGGATGGGAATGGCAACCAAGTGACCCTCATATCCATGTCTACTACCAAGGTTTATGGGAGCACAAGTACCTCATACACATCTGTTTCAATTACTATTTTGTGCAGTTGGGAAGGTAGGATATTAGTTCGTAATGGACAGTGGGGAAGGCAATGGCTGCAATGGCTGCAGTTGGGAAGGTAGGATATTAGTTCGTAATGGACAGTGGAACATATATTAGGATCTATGGTGCAACTAAGGATCCTCACTTATTTCCTAAATTTGTCATTGATAAACTTGTTTTGTAAGAAGTGGCATACCATACATTGGTGAATGGATTAGGGGCAGCTCTCTCCAGAGATAAAAGGTTAAACTTGGCCACCACTGCCATTCTAGCTAGGCTCATATTGTTTTAGAGATGTCAAGGAAGTGCAAGAAGAGACTGATATTATCGATACATTCCACTTTGGGGAGGAAACATTCCGAAGGCATGATCCCCTATAAATAATCAACAAGCACTGTCAGGTCTACAAGTACAGGTGGAATTATGAATCTGAGACCTAGAAGGATGAAGAAATCCATAGGAGAGCTATAAAATATGATGATGTAATCTTCATAATGAGGGGCAACTATAAACATAGAGGCAAATTGCAGCAGCAGGAAGCAACAAAGGAAAAAGAGGCAGAAAATAAGAAATTGGAAGAAGAAGCTAGAGCAAAGGTAGAAGAGGAAGAAAAAAAGAAAAGGGAGGATGAAACCCCTAAAAAGAAGGTACTAGTAGCGGCAGAGGCATAAAAAAACAGAAAAGAAAAAGGAGAGAAAGAGAAGGAAAAAATCCAGAAAGAACAAGAGGAGAAGGTCAAAAGTGAAGAGGAAGAAAGAAAAAGGAAAGAGGAGCAAGCGAAGAAAGCTCATGAAGAGGCACAAAACACCAGACCAATGGACACTAGTAGTCTAGAAGCCTCTTCTAGTATACCCTTGATCATAGGCCACTTCCATCTAGGGGAGATAGAATGATTCACACCCTCCAAAGCTACGAAAGTGGCAAGTCTGAACTCTTTCAGATTTGACAAGGATTCGAGCAAGATTATTCAGCAGAGCAAAAAAAGACTGCTTGTTGCCGAAATTTCCCCACTTTCGGTCACAACAAAGGAAACTGTAATTGAAGATATAAAACAAAATCTCAAGAGCATGGTCCAAGAGCTCGAAGACTATAAGGATTAAATCAAGAGTCTAGAGGAGGAAGTGAGATTCTACAAAGGTGATAAAACTAGTATCATTGAATTCAAAATATGTGACAATGAGGTGAGGAAGGAATTCCAGGATACAACCAAGCAACTATATACCAATGTGTAGGAATTTCAAAACTTAGTTTTCAAATAATCTCAATATTGGACAGATCCAAAATGAAAAACACAGAATTGATAGGAATCAGACTAGTCGTGGATGGAATGAAGAAATGGGCAGAGGAGAATCCTGATTCTCTTGTAAATATCCCAAGGACGACTAGCAGAGAAAATTGGTTAAACTACGCATCTCTTACAAATTTCCAATGAATTGGAGAGGAACTGGAAAGGGATTTAAAAAATTCCCTCAACACATGTACAAAGTTACACATGGTAGCCACCAAACTTGTAGTCAGGTGCACTTGCCCAAAATTGGAGATCTAGGCAAGCTAAGGCCAGATGACTAGATTCAAATTGAGCTGGAGGCAACCATACACTCCAGAGAACTTGCTACGGGGATCCCTCAAATAATGATCAACACCATAATGAGGGAACATTTGGTGGTGCCTTCAAAGGACCAAAACTTGATGATTTCCATCTTGCTCACATTAAAGAAGGATATGAAGACTTTGTCACAAGATTCAATATTGTACGAAATCACTATAGAAAACATGTTGTTTTCTAGGGTGATATGATTTCCACTTATCATGAAGTGTGGGTAACTTATGTTAGGGACAAAGTTTGGGGGCATTTGTTAAATTATTCATGATTGTAAAATGTTATTGTAAAGTAAGAAATGAACATAATAGGAAAAACCAAAAGTTGTAGCTATCAATGGGAAGCCAAGAAGTCCCCAGAAATAGTTGTAAAAGTCGATTATATATGTTGAAGAGCACCCATTTTGAAGGGGCTCTTACATTTTGTAATTTTTGAACTATTTCTAAAATCTGAATAGCAAGAAGCCCTCGGGGCCTTTTGGAGGAGAAGGAAATCTAGTGTTTGTGATACATTTGTTGTGAATCGTTTCCATCTTATTCATGGTCACCGTGAATGTTGCAAGGTCATGCTTCCCACTTTATAGATTGCTTTTGTGTGAATGTTGTAGCTTTGTATTGTATTTCTTTTCCAATATTATTGTTTTGAGATGATGAATAGATAGTTCTGAATAAATTATTGTTGTAGATTGATCTTGGCATTTATTATGTTCATATATTATTAATATGTTTCCCTCTTTTGCAACTAATTGTTTAAGTCTAAGATTGTATGTACGAGTTAGTGATTTTATTGTTTGTTCATTTCTTAAATAATGTGCTTCTAGCTAGGATGGGTTAGAATAGGTTTGATTTCCGCATTTATTTTTAGTTCATATTGCATCCTTTGCATCTTTGTATATCATAACCCCTCATAACCATTTATCCCAGTAATGGAAGTTGGGCTAGAATTCAAATGGGACTATATCCCAGTAATGGAAGTTGGGATAGAATTCAAATGGGACTATATCCCAAACGGTTTGAAGTCTAATTGGGATTTCATACATGGGAGAAGCACTCTCTATTGAAGGGAATTTTGCTCACGTCAACACACGTCAAGCACTACAAGTAGTACTAGGGTTTCCAAATGCCATAAAACCTTAGTATTTGAGTCACAAGAACCACAAGAACAAGTGCTCCCTTTGCTCCTCTAAGGTTTTTTCCAAACCTTAGCTTCCCTTGTCTTCTTAGGACAAACCCTAACCCTAGTCTTCTTCTTGAATCTCCTTAAGAACCCTAACATTCAGACACATAAAGCAAAGTACAATAAATGAGAGTATAAGTGAGTGAGACAATTTTGATCTAGCTCTCATATCTCTAATAAAATGTTGAGATCACCATGATTAATGAAAAGACTCTCTCCTCCCTTTATTTATATGAAAGGTGAGGGAGTCCAACAACAATAAAGTGGACCATGTACACAAAAAACAAGCTAACTCAACACTGGATAAGTCCACATGTGAATCACTTCAACTCTAAGTGACTCATGTCCAACTTCAAGGTGCACGTGTCCAATGCTTGAAATGAAAAAGGTTCATGTCCATTTCCTGAATATGACATGAACAACTTGGTTCACAAACTGAATATCCAAATAAAATGAGATAACATAAAAGAATCCATATGGATTAAAATGTTATATTGAATAAAATATGAGAGATGATGATTACAATGATGAATGACCTTGGTATTTATAGGCCTCAAGGTGACCTTTCAAATAAATCCATGTCTTTATATGATGCACCTCTTAATAATTAATATCCTAAGTTCTCTAGTTTAGGTATATATATTTACAAATATTTATTTTTATATACATAACAATGCTCCTCCGCCAAAGGCCACCAATGCTCCAACACTCTCTCCTAGATCATGTGTACCCTCAAGTCCACTCGACTTACATGGTCACTCCTCAATACAAGTGTCCTCAATTCAAGCACAAAACTCCATGCAAGCAATCTAGTTCCCTATGCTACCTAGGGATCAATGCTCTCCTCCTAGATGCAATGCTCCTCCTCCAAGTGGGTTGTCCTCCCAAGTAGGCAATCAAGTTGTCCATGTCATGAAGAAAATCACTAAGCCACATAGGTTTCCAACCTCCTAAGGAAACGTGTCACATAAACATCAAGTCAAGGTCTAACAATCTATAAGTAAGTTACCTCCAATGTGTCTCTATCATGGTACACCAAGGGTAATAAGCACACCATGCACCCCACATCATATGAATCACCTTCAAGCACGTGTATATAGTTTCAAAGTTACTCCAAAAGTTAACACTTAGCTAACCAAAAATGAGATTGAGAGGAATATACACATTATTGGTTCTTCATCCAAGCCTCCTACTAAATGAACACCGCAATATTTGGTGCTCTTGCTTCGTTTCAAGAACAAAGGAAGAATAAGATAGTCTTTGGTTTTTGGTATTACAACCATTGTGACTCAGTTTATTTCTCTATTATCACAATAATCATATATTTCAAACAATCAATTCATATCTTAAAACAATATTTTATACAAGGTTATATCTAGGATAAGTAGAAGACAATTGTTTTAGAGAACTATATGATTGTTGTTGTGTCTTAGAAAAATGTATGGAGACATGTGGCATTTTCACTCACCATAGGACAATTTGAACCATTTATTTCATTTGAGACCTTAGGGACATTGGAAATTTGATGTTGGCAAGTTTAGATAATTTCTTAATATAAGTAGTTTTTTTTTTCTTATTAATAAACAAGGACCAAACTTAATTGAAGAATAATAGTGTTTGAATACATGTAGAGTAATTCGAGAAGATAGTGCCCATTGGTATCTTGGATCTTATACTAATATGAACATATTTAAGAGACAATGTAATGAAAATGCACATTTTGTTTTTCGGGATACAATAACTGACCAAAGAGAAGTAAAAATATTTTGAAAGTTTTGAAGTTGGCAAGTTTGGATTGTAAATTTTTCATTTTTGTAATATAAGCGATATAGTTTACTTATCCACCCAAAAGACCATACTAGATTGAAAACAATATTATTCAAATACATTTCAAGTAATTCCATTAAGACTTAGCCCATTGATCTACTTAAAATATGAACGTGATAGTCTAATGAAAAGGCACCTTTTGTTTATAATCCATAGGGAGACAATAACCAATCCAAGACAAAAATCTTATTTAGGAAGATCATCACGCTTCTTGAAGTTATGTGTAATAGGAACATCACACTAAATATAGTAAGTACTTGGGTCCTAGGAAAAATCTTCACTAAATTTGCAAATCTTGATGTCTCATAATGCTTTTCATTTCTTGGATTCGTAACCATTTTCCAATTGCAATAATTCTAATGTGGGAATAATTACAAATGCACTATTTTTGTCCATTCCCAAGTTGTTATTTGTTGCCATGGGAAGAACTAATGCAATATTAGGTCTTTTGACATGGTAACGTCTAATTACAAAACATATAACTTTTAAACAAAAATGTCACTTATTATTCTTTCATAAAAAGAGTGTTTGTGGTGGTGGTCCATAGTAAGAATAAGCATAAATCTGTCAAAAGACTAGCGCTGTCTTAAGTTGCTAGGGAATAAAAGAAACTACAAAGCATCGAGCAATATGTTTGTCTCTCCAAAAGATAAGGCATATTCATGGATAACTATTATTAAAAGAAAAAAAAGAGAACAATGCAACAATAAAATGACAAGACCCATAGGTCTACAAGTTCTAAAGCTTTCTTAGTTTTTCTTTTTAACAATCACTCACCCTCTGCAAAATTTAAAAGAAGAAACAATTAGTTCATTTGATTTTACTAGATTGTTGTCTTCCTTGTAGTTCTCCATGGTACGTCGTGGGGGAGCACCCCCCCTCGCCCCCACTCCCAAAGCACGCTCCCAAGGGCTCTTCTTGAACGTTCCCTTCTGGGAGCGTTTTTGGGAGCATGCTCCCTTGTGAAAAAAAGCACTCCCTACCCATTTTGGGAATGGTCAGGGAGCGTCGCTCCCTGAACGCTCCTTAAACGCTCCCTGGGCGCTCCATGAACACTCCTTGAATGCTCCTAGGACACTCCCTAGTTGGTCCTGTACAATGAAGTGGATCCGTCTTTTTCTTTTAGGTGTTTGGCAACCAAGTCAAGGTTCCAAATGGATTCAAACGGCATGGTGAGGGTTTGTTAGGATTAAAACACTCACTCACTCCATTTTTCTCTCATTCTAATTCTCATTTCACTTGTCTTTGCTAGGAGGGTTTTGAGTGGGCTTCTTGCTATTTCTTGAGGAGATTGAAGGGAGATTGAACGCTGCTATAGGGAGATTGGAGAGCTTGGAAGGGGGATTGAAGGCTATCGTTTGTGAGAGCTTGGAAGCGAGATTGAAGGCTTCTATAGTCATATTCAACCATCATTGGAGAGCTAAATAGGTAATATGGACCATAATTTGGTTAGGTTGTTTGGTTCACACAATGAACATTTTGATGCATGATATCATTAAAATGAAGGACCATAATTATAGATGGATCGATGCTTTACCATGGCCCACTTCATTTTCTGCAATCACTCCAAGTTGGAGTTACTAAAGATTGCAAAGACCAAGGATGATTTTAGGGGCTAAATTTCGCTCGTGGGCTAATTTTCCATGATTTTTCCCAAAACAAGATTCGTCATTCTAAAAATGATTCGCCCAAATTCTATAGGAAAAAATTATTTTACCTTTAAAATCGCCAAACTTTTATACAAACTATATAAAATCCTTATAAATTTGAATATTTTTACAAAAATATCGCCAAGCATTTATAGTTGGCATATGAAGGATTAGTTAGATTCGCCAAGGTTTCTACATTTAAAAATAAATTTCCATCCTTAAAATCATCCCTAGCAAAGACTAGATTTGCTAGTTATTATCTCACCTTCAAGCGACTTTTGATGGTAAGAGAGGCATTGGCTAGTATGGTCTCGAGTGATTCATGGCAAGATCTGAAAGACAAAGCTACATCCACATCTGACATAATTTAATTTCAAGAGGTGGAGGACATGGTTATTGATGGTCAACTTTGGCAACAAGTTAGGTATATTTTGTAGTTCATGAAACCCATTTACAGTATGATTCAGTTTTCATATATGAATCAGTCGGTGATTGGAGAGGTGTATGAGCAGATGGACAACATGCTAGGCCAAATCAAATACATTGTTGAGTTGAGGGACACGATCTTGTATAGTCATATCCATAAACATGTGGTCAAAAGGTGGGATAATCTGAATGTTCCACTCCATGCCCTAGCATATGTCCTTACACCAAAATATTATTCTCCATCTTGGTTGGCCCAACCAACACTTGGGGGTGTGGGTAGGAGAAAACCACACACAGATCCAAAGGTGCAAAACAGGTATATGCTTGCATTAGACAAGTTAGTACCCGAGGAGGAGTGTGCTCAAGTACAAAGTGAATTGAGCAAGTACATCTGTAAGCATGGGGTCTTTGGTAACTTGCATGCTACCAAAGATCGAGATAGGTTGAGTTCTATTGAATGGTGGAACATGTATGGCTCATCTACCACATATCTACATAAATCAAAGGTGAAGGTTCTTTTTCAGGTGGTTAACACCTATTCTACAGAGAGGTGTTGGAGCACCTATAGCTTCATCCATGATGTAAAGAGAAACAACTTGAATGTAGACCATGCAAAAAGATTGGTTTATGTGCATTACAACTTGAGGTTGTTGTCCCATTATTGTGATGTAGTGGAGAATGATAATTATAAAAGAGATGTGACCTGGGACATCTATCCAAAGGAGACTAATTTGGAGCATGGAACCATGGTTTTAGAGCGTTTGGAAGATAAACTTTTGGGTGATCGTGATGGCGATCATATTCTTGGAGCAAACATGCCACCCCAACCCACTAGCAAGTTTTCACATACAATAGTTTTGTCTTTATCTTCACATCATCCAGTGTTACGCGGGGGCCATGTAGGTGCTAGTTGTGTTCCATGAACACTTCCACACTCCCACTCCTCTTCTTCATAGATCACGAGAAAAGAAACTAGAAGTTTCTCGTGGCAAGAGGAAAACTTAGTGCATAGTACTTGCTATTGTATACTAGACCTCTTTTTTATTTCCATCCTTAGAAGTAGTCTCTAGAACTTAGTACTTTGTCCTTATAATGGCTTATTTTGTAAACAATGAACATTATATGACAATTTACCTTTGAAGTTTGAACCATTGATTGAATCTTACAACTCTTTGGTAATGAATATGATGCTCCAAACTCTAGAATATATTTCATTTTGTGGTTGATGTTGTCTGTTACAATTTGTTGATGACAAATTTTATATGATCGATGTTATATGTGTATTAAATGGTTGATGCTTTAATGATCGTCACTAATCCAATGGTTAAATGATCTAAAATCTATGCTTTCATGTTTTTTGCAATTGATTCGACATTTTGCATGCTTTTTTATATATATGCATCAATATATATTAAAATATGTATTATATAAAAAACGCTCCCGCTCCCGGGATTTTTTGAAAATTGTGCTTTTCGCTCCTGCTCCCAGCTCCAAACAGCCTTGGCTTCATGTGTGACCGGCCATCTTAGAATAACAATGCATGAATTATTGTGTAAACGCTGCATGATGTCCATGCACAATAGCTACTTCAAAGGTACCTTTTAGAGACAACTCAGCTTTTGTTCTATAGTTAAGACAAATTCTTATCCATATACTAGGAATGTTTTTCCAAGAATATCATTGGTTCCATATTGGGTTTAAACTTTACCATGCTCTTCTAAATGGAATTAGAAGCATTTCATGGATTTATTAACATGGCAAAAGTTTAATAAGCCAACTCTATTTTACTGGTGATATATGTCTTTACCAAATTGAAAGTTTTATGCCTTCCATTATCTATAGATGTGTGTAAAGCATGAATAACAAAGAACTCAGTGCATCTTGTAGAAACAAATTCTTCCACAAAACAACAAAGATTTAATAATAGGAATAGATACAACTGCCAAAAGGTCAATCATGGGATTTTATACTAGTGTATTTCCAACCATGTTTCAAAGATTATAACAATGTAAATGATTTTACATTCACAAAATGAGGACTCAATTTCCAAAGATCTATATATAAGAAATTTTTTGTGCAATGCCTAGAGAATGCAAAAATTCCAGCCACATCTGAAATCCAGTTTTTCTCTGCTGATGAGATGTTCATTTCAAGAGAAATCTTTTGTTATAAAGAAGGTGCATTAAAGTTTGTCTTCGTTTATGAGAACCCTTTTATGTTCCAGACAAGATAAAAGATGGTAATCAAGGTTAAAACACCAGATGCACGTTGCAAGTTCCTTCATTCTACGCTCCAGACTGGTGGGAGGGAAATAGTTGAGATCAGGCTGACTACCATTAGAATCTTGTGGCTGTGGCTGTGCCTGCTACTCTACTATGGAGCTACTTGTGGGTAGTATGTTCTTGGCCTGATGTAAAAGTTGTAACTACACCAAGCAGTGCCTAGCAATAAGTAAAATTTCAGCTTCAAATAATTTATAATTTAAGAGAGAAATTATCTAGATTCTAAATGCAATTTCATTACACCGCATACACAGATTAGATTACAAGGTGAATGTTATGGAACATTCTCAATCTATCTCATGCTTTGCCTAATTACTGAGATAGATGAAAAGATTTGACTTAAAATGTCTATGTGTGTGCATGTATTGATTGTTCATTTGTAAAGCACACACATAGCCTTATATTACCATTGACATTCAAGACATTTATGGAAGATATTACATCAGGGAGCTAAGTACTGTTCATGATTTCTTCCTCATCCAACATAGTCAAGAAGAGCTGATGTGTTAGCCTTAGATTCAACCTTTGGGAAATCAATACCTGTCTTCAAAAAACTATACTTTAGCTGCGACCTGCACTGCTAAATCAGCTTTAAAAGCTGAATTTTTACTAGATCTTCGAGAAATATTCATTAAAAGTTGCTCTGCATTTCCCTACCACGAGGTTTGACCAACTAGTTGTCTCCAAGAATTGTCCTTCTCAACATAGCGGGCATACAAACAACATTGAATAGTTTGCTGCATTCAAATAATCAAGAGAACAAACCACGTTGCAACTCAAGAAGGTATGCTTCTCCTTCTCTTCTTTTCAGTAAATCACACAAAGATCTGACCATCTATGGGTAAGCTACAAAGGGACACATAATGCTAGTAGTCATACTTATAGCCGTGGGCAATTATGGCTAGAACTATAACTAGATCTTTTCCTTTTTCACTCTTCATAGTTTGCTTTATTGCGTTGATCCATTTGCCAGTCACCACATTGTGCTGCCTAAAGGGGTTTATCC
Organism: Picea engelmannii; assembly: GCA_009831015.1. Classification (NCBI taxonomy): domain Eukaryota; kingdom Viridiplantae; phylum Streptophyta; class Pinopsida; order Pinales; family Pinaceae; genus Picea; species Picea engelmannii. Next base: position 190,332 of record ML776903.1, on the reverse strand, counting down.
GAACCTTTTTTGGTTGCAACATGCTTGCAATCTACAAGAGTCCTTGCAAGATATGGGCACAGTCAAGATTGAGGGCAGCCTATTCAACTATGTTGCAAAAATTACACCACATCTAATGCCGGATAAGGGATGCTGCATTCTATAATCTGGACGTTGCAAGGACTAAGAGAAGTCCAGCCTCTTATAGAACAGGGACACATACACATAGAAATGTGGATGAATCGATAACTCGGGCTCTTAAACAGCATTTGGAATTTATCGTACAAAAGGGCTTGAAACTGTGGAAACTTTGTCTTCTATCACCTTTGCCAGTTCCCATCCATAAATGGTAATGATCATTATATATTAAAGGCTGGGCATGTTCAATGAAGCTAACTTAACCCCACATGAAGATGCATTAGGTTAGAAGACCCTAGATACATGATACAGATCTTCCCCCCAGGGTTCGTGATTTATTTGTTTTTGTATAAAGGTGTTTCTGAATGTGAACAAGCACATATTTTTTTACACAAAATTGAAATGCGGTAGATTCCCATGGCTGATTTGTCACTGTCTATTTGAGTAATGTGTCAAGTAATTTATGTGGTGCACGATTGGTTTCATTTACCATGATAGCAATAATAATCTAAATTGGCTCTTTGAATTACAAAACAAAGAAAATCTTGAACTCCAGAGTCCAAACACATCTAAAATAGAAAAAGCAGCACAAAACACATGTTAAAGCATTGGGAATTGCCTCAAACAACTACCTTTTTAGTTATGGAATTTGTCCAGTAAAATATTCTAGGTTTGAGTACCACCTTTATAATGGTTTTTTATGTCAGAAACCAAGCTACTCATGCAAAATGTATTCAACAATCTGGCAATATATTATGGAGTAGCCATTACTGAGAAAGGTCTGTAACAGTTCCTATTAAACTGAATCAAAATGACCAATTAACGAACATGAAAGCAACACATGGCATGCTTTCGTTGTCATCCACAATACTCCATGCCATCGCTCTCTCGTAAGCAACAGGTCGACCCATACTTGAAAGGCGAATTCCAGCTGGGAGGTATGCAAATCCCTGCAATCAAGAGAGAATAATGTTTTCAGTTTACACGATCATATTCATGATATTTTCTAGATCCAACATTTATAGCAGGAGATTTTAAAGTCAAAATTCAAAATAGGTGATTTCTTACTTGCTGCATCACTTTCGTAATATCTGAATAAGCATTTTTCTTTTCTGTTTCATCTAGAGTTTGATCCCACCTCAGGTCTTGTAAACCTCCGGATGTAGTCTCCAGCATATCTAGAGCTGCTTCATTTGCAAATATAAATTCTGGTAATGACTGAACACAGAAAAGAACAGTTCCATTATTGGGCCTTGCAAAAGAAAGTGGAACAAGCCATCAAAGAGCTCGAAATATAACCTGCGATTCCTAACCTGAATATGCACAATTAGATGATAAACAGATGCACTCTCTGGAAAAAGTAAGCTGAATCCATGAAGCCATAACATAGCAATGTTATGCTTCACAGTTCTATCTACTCTTTGTATGACCTAATATATGTCCAAATCATATAGATCACACGTACTTAAACAAAGTTTGATTAATGCTTTTTAAACTAGGCTAATTGCCATATTGGCCAGAATTTATCTCAGACCAGTAAGATTTAATTTATTAGTTGTCCCATGAACTATCCTTGAAAGAGTCTTCTAAATATCAATTCATATCTGAATTTATTTGAAAACGATGTCTTCACATTTCAAAGTTAATTATGTCATACCAGTCATGTGCATAACTGAACAGATACTTGTACGCAAGATACTTCATATTCGAATTCATTTTTTAAGGTCTTAAAAATGATCTATTAAGAACTTCAGTTCGTGAAGAAAGGCAACAGTGATGAGACTTGGTCATAGTTGGCTTAGTCAACAATGTCTTATTATCTGTATTTTTATATTTTATTTTATTTATAACAAGGTCCTGAACTACCAGTTGTAAATGTATCATGGGAGACTTAGTCAAAGCTGATGTCTAACCCACTTGTTAGATTTTTACCTGTTTAGTTCGGATAGCTTTCTCCACAGAATCAGAGGGCACACAGCCAGCATACAGTGCACTTTTGGCCTTTCCTTAGTAGTAATGAACAGGTTTATGAAAGTGCAGTAGACAGAGATAAAGGCTGTTGTTTGGTAGAGGGTCCATGCATGCTGAAGGCATGCATGTGCCATCCTCAGTTAATTCCAGGTTTAGATGGAGTTAGTCTATTGTTGGAGTTTTGCTTTTGTTAATCTTCAGTTCAGCTTTCAGTTCAGTTCGTTTTTAGAATGCATGCATGTTCTAACTTTAGACAGGGTGCTTAAGAGAGGAGTCTTCCAAAGTTAGATGAGGCACTTTTGCTGAGGAAGGATGTCGTTCTTCTCACAGATCCCAAGGATCTTGCTGAGCACACTAAGAAATTGGTTAAAGCAAAATGAATCATTTTGGATTCAGTGAAGGATCATCTTATCCCTCACATTGCAGAGAAGAAGACAACTAAGGATATGTATGATGCATTGGTAACCTTGTACTCGAGTGACATTGCAGAGAAGAAGAAAACTAAGGATATGTATGGTGCGTTGGTATCCTTGTACTAGAGTGAGAACATGTCCAGGAGAATGCTCTTGAAGAACAAACCTGTTATCACAATATCTAGCACCTTTGTGCAAAGCCTTTCACAAGGGCTAAGACAACTGTAACATGGAAGTGTTACCACTGTCACCTTAGCAAATCACTTCCCTCGTTTTAGTGAAGGATGAGATCCAACACAAGGGAGGATTCCCTAGCAACCTCAAGGAATCCTATAGCAAGATGGGATCAAGTCTATGGCCTCCTATCAGTTACTTAAATACACTACCACTAGATCAAAAGGTTTCAAGGTAAGTACAAGGTGGTTTGATGAAGAAATTTCCGGATTTGTATATATGAAGTATCCAAGACAATTAATGATATTTAGCAAGTTAAAATAGGCCAAGAAGGTACCCCAAACAATACAAATCAAAGGAAAAGCTATGGCTGTTGCAAAACTTGAGTGAAAGATGATAAACTTCAGTAATATATCAAGTTATGACAGCAGCAATAACTCAGCCCTCTAAACAAGTGAGAAATTAATGAAACTAGGGATGAAATAATACAAGTTAAACTAGGGTTTAGTAAACAATTAATTGCTGAAAATTAAATGGCATATAACAGCTCTAAAGAATGCAAGACATCAAGCCCTAAAGGGCTGAAAATTAGATCAGCAATTAAATGAATGATAGCAAGATACACTTTGAAGATGATTTATCATTTGCCAATAAAACCCTAGACGTCAAGCACATTTATAGCTGAAAATTAAAGTAAATTGCCAAAAACCCTAATCTAACCCTAGAGCAACAAGGGAAAAGGTGAATTTAGGGTTGTAAAACTTAGTACAAGGGAGAAAGACTAGCACCGTCTATTCCACTTGGGCATATGGAGTCAAACTATGAACTTCCTTGGAGACAAAAGGTGAAAGAAAGAACCTAAGGATAAAGCCCTAGAGTAGTCCACTACAAACCCTAGGTATCTATCCTTTAGAAAGGCAATTAGGGTAGTCCACTACAAACCCTAAGGATCCATCCTATGTCTTCCGACAACCTTTAGTAGATGAGATCAAGATGGATCTTGAATAAAACCTTAAGGTAGTCCATTACAAATCTTATGAAGTTATCCTACAAGAACACTAGGGTAGTCCACTGAAAACCCTAGAAAATATTCTTATGTCCTTCAACAAGTTTCAAAAGATGATTATCAAGGAAAGGTAGTCCACTACAAACCTTCCTAAGGTTTACAAGATAAGATCTATCCAAGAAAATGAAAGTTAAAATGCATTATCACCACTTTGATAAGAACATTCACACTTAATACATTCATAAACAAATCAACAAAGGTTTAGAAAGATCGCTTACTAGGTAAACCAATGCTCATCCATGAAACCCTAACGATGAAAATCATCCATCAAGCATGAAAAAGCATCCATAGATCATCTCTCCAAGAAGGCGCATAAGTCATCCATAGTAGAAGAGAAAAGGTAGAAGAGACAAGTAGTAGTAATCTCCACAAGTTGCTATGATTTGCAAATGAGGGAGCACTTCCTCTACTTATATGAGGAGACCAAGTGCTTCACCTCTCTAAAAGACCCTAAAACAATAGAAAATCCATGATACAAGGTAGATGTCTAGGTTGACCCCCAAAAATGCCTCTAAGATAATGATACAATGCTAAAACATGAAAATGTCCTCCTAAAATGCCACATGTGTGAGTGTAGAAAGCTTGAGGGGGATGCCATCTCCAAATGGGGTGCAAAACTCCAAAAGTCGTGTCTCTCTCCCAAAAGGTGCAAGGTATCATCAAAAGTCATGCCTCCTCATCAAGAAAGTCACATCAAAAGGCGCCAACTCATCATCCAAGAGCTAGGTTGACTCAAGCAAGTGTTATATCATCCTCAAGATGACGTCCCATCACATGTGCAACGTCCTCAAGCTAGGGTATGACATCATCAACGAAAATGGCTCCATGACCTCTTCAAAGAGGTGTACTTAGTACTATCATCTTGAAGGCCAATGTCATCAAACCAAACCCTAACATCCTCAAAGGGGTGCAATGTCCATGGTGGGGGCTCCATGTTCTTTAAGTGACATGTCAAGCTCATGGTGCAACGTCCCAACTCCCAGGTGCAACGTCTAAGGTCCAAGGTGTGACGGAAAGTGTCAAGAGGCATGCCAAGTCATCTCAAAGTCCAACGCTCATCATCAAGGCTCCAACTTCCTCCATGATGTGAAAGGGAGACATCACCAACATCCTCCAAAGGACCATCTCAAGGGGTGCATCATCATCAAGCAAGGGCTTAGAGAATCAAGGGCTTAGATAATCAAGTGAGACCAACCACCATGGATACAAGAATCACTAGAATCATAAAAGGTGAGTCACAATTTAATGCAAAATCCACGTAAGTAATTCACATTAGGTACCTTCTTCAAACTTCACACTAGCTTATGACTTTAAGCAATTTGCCAATTTTAAGTATGGGAGGACCATCATAGAACCCTATTAGATGTGTCAGTACCCAAGTAGAGGAGTCTTTTCGAGAAACCAATCAAAGTTTAAGTATGAGTGAATGGTATGACATGAGGTTTACTTCATGGTCATGGTGTCATTGGCATGCAAAACCACGTGTAATGTTCATCTCCATGAGTGCCTTTGTAGAGGGAGGGCTTAATGCATTGAGTTACCCTTTCCTCGACATTGTTTCTTTCCACCCCTATCTTGTGTTTTGATATTCATTTATTTATTTTGCAAGCCCCTTTTCAAGTTTATGCATTTATTACATCAGGATTCAATTAAGTCCTTTTCTTTAGATATGTATTCAATGCATTGGGACTTGGGGTGATGGCCTCATAGCGAGGTGGTAGAGCTCAAGCTAACTTGGCTTTTGATTTATCATTTATATCCCTTTATTGTTCTTTTTTCATCTGAATTTATAACATGCTCTTCCCATTCTTTCTTACAACTACATCAACCTCGGGCATTCAAGCCCCTTCTTCTCATAGGAGAATGAAGTACGGACCTTTTTGGGATACATGTAACAACCATTCCCAAAAGATAGGACAACTGGAAGAATATGGATGGAAAGTGTTAAGTATGAAAATGTATGGGTATGTTAATCCTATCAAGGCTTCCCAATAGTACCCCTTGTTGACCACCTATTCAACTAGGGGGTCAACTCCATGTGCCATGAAGATATGCATCATCAGATGCAAGTATGTTGAAGACATTTTGGTTCTACTTGGGCATTTTATGCCTCCAGGACAAAATTTTGTAAACGAAATTTCCGCACCCCTGCGTGGGTTAATAATGTAATAAGTCTGCATGGATCATAGTTAGGTCAGGTACCTTGGGATGTTTTCATTGGGAGAGTTCCTTTCACCGAGGGTTTTTTATCCTCAGGTTGTCAATTGGGCTTTTCAGCCTGGTTGATTTCCCATGAGTTTTTCCCTCACACTTGCAATAATTCCTCCAAAGTGGTGAACGACGTTCTAATGGTCTCATCCTTTGGTAGATATTGTTCAGGAATGATGTAAATGGCCATGTTAGACATTGTAGAAAGTTTCGTGGAATTTCGTCGAGTCTAGATAGGTTTTTTTTAATTAATTAAATTTAATTAATTTTCCTAAGGTTGGAATTTTAATTATTTAATTAATTAAATGTTTTTGAGCAAATATTGTAAAAACTGGGTCTTTGGGCTTTTGATAGGGGTATTTGTGCTCAAATAAAATGGAAAGGCACCCTCTACACCCATAGACCAAGTTTCAGGTCAGTCGGACAAATTTTGCTATGCAATTGTCCACCCGAAGTGTCGGTCAGTCAAAAAAGCAATTTTACTTGCTAAGTCAATTTTGTAAATTTTGTAATTTTGAGTTAATGGGTCTATGTGAAGGTGGAAAAGAGAAAAGATGGACATTCCTAACCTACTCAACCCAACTTACCAACCTTATAACTTTCCTACACCCCCTAACTCACCCACTCAATAGAATACCCACGCCCCTAGGGGGGAAGGCGCCCCCCTCACACCCAAAACATTAGAAAACACACTTTAATTGATTGTGGGCCCCCTCTCTTCCCTACTGCGCCCCTCCTAGCCTAACACATCATCATTTGATGGCCCACACCCATCCACCTCACTCATCCATGCTAAAACCCTAAGGTGGTGCGCCCCCCTCATTGAGATTCACTCATGTACTTGTGATTTGACACTTGGAACTCATCCAAGTGCCTTCACCTTGCCTCTACAGCTATAAAAGAAGCCCCTCCTCACTCTTTCAAGTTACCATTCTTTTTGCTAACGTTATGCTACAGAAATTTCGCCCCATCCATCTTGCTCTTGCCATCTCATATTCACTCATTGTCTCTTGAGAGCATTGGAGCAATTAGTTGCTGCAAGGCTCTCCTTTTGGATTCAATAAAAAACTTTGGAGGATTTTGGAGCAATCTAGAGTGATCAGATTTTCTCTTGCACATGAGGTGATATTGTTCATTTTGCATTTTGTGAGTTTTTGACTAGTTTCTTGAGCAAATTAGTTTGTTTGGGTAGATCATTTGACATTAGTGTTGCTGATCTATATATGTAGGGTAGTTAGCATTGTGAAGTACTTCATTTTACTAACCTATCCTATCATATTATGCTACTCTTTGCCTCACGTCTTGCTTGAGTGTGCAGATTTTCCTCAAAGGAGTTGGTTGGAAGAGACTTTAGAGGGGTTTCCAATCAAAGCCTTCATACACTCCTTGTTGTTAATTTGGGTCTAGTTCATTTCTGTTCATTTACACATTATTGTTGTAGCTAAAATGTCTTAGATAGGTCAAAATTTTCTATATTTCACTTGGAGATTTCTTGTGAAAATTTTCTGTGTAAAAACATAAAATTTTCTTAACATTTTTGTGTTTTACAACATTTCCAACAAGCTTTTGTTTGCTGTTTTTTGCAGATTCTTACCAGGGACAAGGGGAAACGCTGCCAAAATTCACTCTCACAACATCCCCAAGAGGTCCCATTGGTTGGGTAACGAATCCCTCACCGTCTCTCTTTGTAAATTTCATTTTTTGGCTCTCATTTCAGCATTTTTGTATCATTCAATACTAATTTCATATTGCCTACACCTTGGGTGTGTGATTGGCCAAGCCAACCCCCCAATATCGTTGGGCTAGTTTAGTTTTGCCTTTCAAGTTAATTTATTTGTTTTGCCCCACTTGTCCATAGGGCAAGGTAGTGTGGCCATATAACAATAACAATCTCTTTCTTTTATTTCTTCAACCCTCTTTGGCCAATAATGGTAGGCTTGCCTCCACCTTGGCCATTGTGAGTGGTTTGCAACAAGTTTTTTCCATTTTACTTTCATAGCTTAATTGTTTTTCAACCCTCTTTGGCCAAATATGGTAGGCTTGCCTCCACCTTGGCCATTGTAAGTGGTTTGCTTCAATTTTTCTTATTTCATTTCTATTGCTCAATTAATATTGCCTACACCTTGGGAGAGTAATCCCCAAAATCGTGAGGCTAGTTGACAATAATGCTTTGATGATCTACATGTTATTATGGTTTAAAATCTATCTAGAGTAGTCATCACACATTTATCTTTTAATTTCTTCATGTTATTTCTTTTACATATGCTTATCATGTCTTATGGTTTAATGTTTTAGAATCTATCTTAAGTGGTGCAATTCATTATTTCTTAAGGCATTTGGCCATTTATTTCTTGCGAGCATATGTGAATCACTAAATGGTTTATGATCTAATTCTTTTAATTCTTGCCAAGTATTTCCTTTTCAAGCACATCTTTTTTTTCAATGAGCTAGCATACATGTGGATGAGTGATTAAGTCTTAAGTTCAATTCTCATTTTCATTCGGCAAGTTGTTCTTGCCTTTCCTTTTTGCAAAGTTATATGTCATGATGATGAATGGGATGCCATGTTAATGATGTTTATCTTATGAGATTTTACATTCACGTTATCATATGTTTATGGTTTAAATCTCTACTTGTATAACACATCATTTCAAGCACTTTGCAGTTTCGGTTTTGGGCTTAAATCACACATTTCGGACACTTAAAACTCTTCTAAAACACTCCAAACACACCTAAAGACTCACCCACGAGTCATAATAACCTTTTACACAACTTAGGATAGCCTAATTCCACCATCTCCACCATCTAAAACGGGTTTGAGGAAAACAACGGAGGGTAGTGGCGGAGGACTGTCCCGTGGCACTCCAGGTGGGTGTCCTCTCCGGGAAGTACTCTTACTGTCAGGGCTGACCGTGGAAGCTAGGGTGGGTCTCGTTGCCTTACTATCTTGAGCACCCGGCAACTATTTGGCAACAGGAGGAGGAGGTTTAAGGCTCCACACATAGTTAGGGGGAGGGAAAAATAAAATTTACTTAATCTTTAAGAAACTCCTAACCACCTAGTTGCATAGACAATCCATGTGTTTTGGGGGATCTTAGATGAATGTTTAGGAACACACATTGCAAGCACTTTCATGTTTACAAATCTCTAATGCAATCTTATGGTTTGTCTTTCTAAATATTTCAAACTTTCATGAGCATTTGAAGTTTCCAAACTTATTCATATCTTTTGTTGATGCTTTTATGGTGTGATTCAAGAAGAAGTTGAGTATCTCACTTGGGGAGGCATCATCTTCTTGAATCTTGAGTGCTTTAGTGGTTGCCATTGAAAAGCACTCCAATAGAGTAAGTGCTATTGGGGCATGCTTGGCTTATGTGATTGATCTTGAGTTGATTATTTCTTAAACTTTCACATTTTGGCATCATTGTATATCTTGTTAATTTGTATCTTGTGTATCATCTTGTATCTTTGTAATATTTGTCTTTCATTGTATAAGTAGTTGCAATCTTTAGTTTGTGGGATAGTTCTAATATTTTGACTTATAATATTTTTGTAATTGAACACCCTCAAACTTAGTTGACCCCTTGCCCAACCTTAGGCACTAGTTTTAGTTGACTTAGAGAAAGGGCTACTTGTCACTTAGTTAATCTTGCACTTTGCATTTGTTGCCTTAGCATCTTAGGCTAGTATTCCCCCAAGCCTTTTAACAAATTAAAACCAACTCCTAGAACTCTAAAGTTAAATCAAATCTAGTAACTAGGGTCTACCCCCCTTGGCTTCCCTAGGAGTAAGCCTGGAAGGAAGAGGTTCCAGTCAAGGTGACAGTGTGGACTGTGAACCTAGGCATTGTGCCTCCAAAGACACACTAAGTGAGCTGGACTTTGCTCACGTTTGCAAGTGTGTATTAGGACGGCAACACCCCTTTTCCCCAAGAGTCACACACTTGACTAGGGAACATATGATGGCCACCAAGGTGAAACAAGGCAAAAAGCATAATTTCCAAGCATCATGATTCATTATTTCACTTCATTCCCTGATTACCTAAATGCCCTATTAAAATTAAGCAGCTGCAAGAGCCATTCTCCAGGAGGATGGAAAAGACCCTAGCTGAGATCTAGGGTGGTAGGGCCCCTAGTACACTCCTATGGTTCTTGGTTTGGGACCAAGCAGTTAGAGCCATAGCAAAAGACCCTAGTGAGGGCCTCCAGTGTATTGCTGGGGTTCTTGGTCAAGGACCAAGCAGTTTGATGATGTAAGTCCCTAGATGTGTTTTAGGGCCTTTGGATGTGTTCCAGGGAATCCTTGCTCGGTGTTTGGATTGATCCTTGGTTGTGTACCTTGGTGGATAAGACCCTAGTGGTGATATAGGGCCCCTAGATGTGTTCTAGGGTATCTTGGTCTAGGACTAGGCAGTTCTTGGTTAAATACCAAGACGAGATGATGTGTGATCTTCTTCTCTCACAGGATGGTCCATGAGACCTAGGAGTAGTTAAGAAGAAGGACATGATCACATCAATGACCTTCCTCTTATTCTGGGATGATAAAAGCTTATAAGTTATCATGAGACTTATGTGGACATCTAGCCATTGAAGAAGACCCCTTTGACTTTGTCTTGTTGCATCCATTTGCTTGAGCCACGTCCTTCTTAATGTTTATGTGGTGTTGGTCTTTTCTAGTCACCTTGACTTGTTGACTTTCTAATTAATATTTTTATAATTAAAATATTAATTGTTTTTTAATTGTTTTATTATTGGGTTTTAATTTTACCCTAAAAGATAGGGTTAATCTAATTAACCCCAACCCCTACCTAAACTATATAAGGAGACCTCTCCCCCTCTCTCATTCACTCATTCTTACTTCCTCCAAAACCTTCTTGGTCTGAAATTTTGTTGTGGCTCTCTTGTCCTGATTGGCATAGTGGTGCGGACTCCTTTGGATCAGTTTTCTTGTGCTAGTGTAAGGTATGGTTTCCCTAGATCTGGTCTCCTCTTGCTGTTTAAAGTGGTGTGGCCTTCTCCTCTTGTTGTTTAAAGTGGTGCGGCCCTCTCCTCTTGCTGTTTAAGTGATGCGTCCCTCTCCTCTTGCTGTCTAAATGGTGTGGCCCTCTCCGTGTTGGTTCTTGCTGATATAAGGGTGCGGCCCTCCTCTTGGGCAGTCCCTTGTTGGTTTAGGGATGCGGCCACCCTCCTCTCCTCTCCAGCTTGCCGCCACCTCCCTTGATGGTGTCTTCCCTCTTTCAGTTGTTGTTGATATCTTTTCTTGTCTGCTATTGATATTTTGATGCTGCTACTGTCACCTGTGCATGGTACCTGTTATCGCACGGTTTGTAGGAAAGGTTAAAAGAGCTTGAGTCAAGGCTTGAAACCGGCGTAACAGGAGCTTCCCCACCCACTGTCACCTCGATGGGGGGCTCTTTCTATTTAGGAGGGCAAGTCCAAGGGAGACGTCCCTAAGGCAACCTGGATTCAAGGAAGGTTAAAGAGTAAAGACCAAGTCAAGGAAAACCCCTTCCACAGATTGCTGCCCAAGAGAGGATAGTCAAGGAGATAAAACCACTGATGATGCACCTGTTTGCGAGACAAAACAAAGAAAACTAGAATGTGCCTGCAGTGGGTTAGTACTTCATAAGCATTCAAGACTATCTCTTAATAAATATATGAGCAATGGATTAATGCTATTATTGACGAAGTCAATGATGGCTAAACAAAGCAAAGACTTATATCACTTCTCCAATAAAGCATAAAAGGC